>JABASF010000973.1:0-28353 GCA_019776145.1 Harlomillsia oculata
CATTATTGCCACTTGTACTACAATTACTGTTTGGTTGCTGCTGTTGTTGTTGTCCGGATGCGATTGTGATCGTCACTTCCGGTTCGTTAAGATTGTCACTGCGAGCGCTGGGATCAAAATCACTGGGGTCGTGGGAAACAGAAAGGTCATCAGGGTTGGCGGGACCCATTTTCAAGGAAGCAGGCGATTCGTCAGCTCTGGAAGAAGAAGGAGAGGAAGGACACCGTGTGGGTTTGCGAACACAAGACCCTTTACGTGCGTTTTCTTTGTCACGGTCCATGGAATCTTCAGGCGAGCACCCTTCCACCATGATTTCCGGTTTAACCAGGTCACTTGTCACTACCAATGGCTCTTGAAAACCCACCTGTTTGACAGACCGTCCCTCAGGAGTCATTGGACTACTCGGTGGCTTCGACAGAGTGTTCAACTCGGACGCCGAAGAACTCGTCCCCAACGGAGGCGGAGACTTCAAGGACGGACCCTGCTGATCCACTGACGATGACACGTTCATGGGAGTCATTCGGGTCGACTCTTCTATTTCAGTCGTTTTCGTGGACTGCGGACCACCTTTGGCTTTTGGTGGTTTTCTCACCGCTCGACGAGCGCGGGCTCGAGCAGCGAAGTAAATCCGGATGTACACAAACACCATAATGCAGCTCGGAATGTAGAAGGATCCCAGCGCTGAGTACAGCACGTAGCCAATCTCCTTGCTCAGCTGCAAAACACAAATCATAAACCATCCAAATGAATATAAATGAATGAATGAAAGGTAGCATGTCAAAGGTTGCGTTATGTCAGTGTCATTACAATTCATGCTTAGAACAATCATCCGTCATCAATTTGTCTTTGTCCCGCCGCGCCTGTCTCATTAAAGCAACTTGTGTCTTTCATCTTCTTCAAGTTGCACAACACAACTTGACGCATTTAATTAACTTACTTTTCGAGTCTCATCAATTATCTGATTAAAAGTGACCTCAAAGGAGGAAAAATGAACACTTGAGTCCCGTATTCTTAGATCTCGCAACTAGCAAATCCAATAACATATGATACATTCATCATGGAGAAAGGAAGAGAACGTAAATCGAGGCCACAACAATGTCATCATCAGTCAAGAGCGGAAGTGTGCTTCATGCAATTTTGCTCTTCATCAAACGAATAAAAGACGAAAGCAGGAGAAGGAAGTACCAGAAAAAGGCCGGAGGAGACAGAGTTGAAGGAGGAGGATCCTACAGTAGAAGAAGGTTTCTGTACCAAAAAGATGAGATGACATGAGATGATGATGACGACACACAAAACGCACTTGCCTGCCGTGGCTTGGCCCGCTTTGCCACAGAAGTACTCGTCGTCGTCATGAAAAACTTATAATACCTCGCCCGGGTTTTTGGAAGACTTGGATGATATGATAACACAACGGGCGGAATGACGATTTGGATTTGTGGAACAGAGGAGATGATATGATGCTGTGCTGTGTGGTGACTTGACCTTGGGAGAAGAAACTTCACGGAGCGGAACGAGAAACATCTCAACATCTGCTCCCTCTTATTTCATCTCAAACTTGCACACTTCACTTTCATCTGGAAACTACTTTGCTATGTACTTGCTTGCTCTCGTTCCACTACAACATCATATCAGACCAAATAATGGAAAAGCACTTCAACGACGACGTCGACGACGACAAGAACAACGACGAAAACCATATTTTTCAAGCTCTGCTTTTAAGCTTGCCTCTTTCCTTTAAATGTTCATTTCCATAGCTTTTGGCTCATATGCTCCGGTAATGCCCGTTGTGCAAATTGTAATGTTGAAAGGTTGAAACCAAACCGCAGTCACATGATCGCAGTTAGCTACTTCAAAATCCACCACTGTGGCACACACACATTCACACACAACACACACACACATGCACACACTCACTCACTCAAGCTCTCACAAAGAAAAAGAGGAACAGTTTTTGGACAATTCCCAAAGGGACCACAGTAAAAAAAAAGCAGCACCAGCTTTCCCAAATCCCACAAAAAATACCCAAACCAAAACTGAACTGCAGGAACTCATCTTTCTAGTCTTAAAAAAATCCAGAAAAACCACGTACAGCAGCCTGTGCGCATCCTCTCCCCGCACGTCGTTGACATGCAAAATGCACCCTGACGCCATAAACGACCAGTTGAGAAAAACAAACTCTCTCAAACAAGCAACTTATTACAGTCGTACGTGCGAAAACTTTGCTTTCTTTTCTCTTTTCTTCCCTTATTTTTGTCTTCATGAATATGACCAGAAAGGAATTTTTAGGGAATTTGAATCATCTTTTTCTTCAAACCTATCCTTTGCATTTGGTACAGATCGGAGACATATTGAGAATAATAAGAAAAGAGGTTCGCTATACATTTTTTCTAAAAGAACGGACGCCTGAGCCAAGGTTGCGTTTTCGTGGGTGAAAGTGACAAAAAGGAATGGGAAAGAAGAATCGAGAAGGAAAGGAAGTGTACAAGAAGATATCGATTAGAAATATCTCATTTCTGGTCGAAGCATGAAGTTAAATAAGATTTTTGGGAGTTATGAATATTCATAGTGGGCAGCTTCGAATGGAATTTTTTCAGCTGGGCGAGGCAGAAGAGCACATTTCCATAAAATAACCATAATATTCCCATTACCAAAGTGGAATAAGGATTTTTGGTGGAATGAGAGAGAGAAAAAAAAGATGCCGAGCAGAGTTTTCTGTGAGCTCACATATGTGTCGGGCTTGACATACTTATCATCAAGACCTGAATAAGCACACGCATTTACCAACATGAAGAACAGAAGAAAGAAAGTATCAAAGAAGAATCCCGAAAGAAGGAGAAGTAGAAGAAGACCATGTGACGACGCTTTTTTGTCTGTTCAAAAAAGAACAAGAAGTGGAAAAGAGAAAGTCAGGGGCGGAACATATACTACTTTCTCCTTTTCTAGTACATGAGCCATGCGATCCACCTCTTCTTTTTTCTCAGAAAAGAGCTTTCCATTGCACACGAGAGAGAAGTAGAAGAAGAAGATGCTCATTTATCTCTTCACAAGTACGGGGACGCTGTAAGAATCCGAAAGGAAAAAAGACGGTTCCTGACTGAACTCGTCGTCTCGTTTTGACTCTTTTCCATGGAAAGTTCATTCGCTCCCATTTGTCAACATCATCATCATTTTTAGTATTTTGATCACTAATATTATTCCATTTATTATTTTTTCACGTTCAGAAATGTGTCACAAACTAGCACAGCTCGTTTTTTTGCAAAAAATCCCTTTTTTCAGTGATGATGACACGAACCGACATTAGATTTGGTACTGCTGGATTTTGCCAGATGTCCTATCATTGTTTTTAGTTTGCCAAGTTTTGATGCAGCTTTTCTTTCCGGACGCTTAAAAGTAACTTGCTGTACACCATTTAAAAAATAAAGCAATTTTCTCTGGAATGGATTTAACCGAGGAATAATGAAAAACCGCAGCAGGTGCAGAGACTCATTGGAGTTCAAACGGAGATCGATATCGATAAAAAGAAAATGGTCGTTGGACAACAACGCAATGGACAGACCGTTCGAAAACGGCCGGTCTTATATGTGTCACCCTCACGGAAATGTGAGTGACTCAGCCGGCGACGGAAAACATTGAATGACGGACAGACACTAGACAGAAGATTTTGGAATGTTGAAGTCAAGAAGTGGGTAACGCGTAACCGCTTTTAGGGTAATTTGGAGATTTTTCAAGAAAATCCATATAATGCTGGGCAAGTCAAAAAGTGCAGTCACCAGGACACGAAATCAGATTTCCTCGAGTTTGTTTTATTCCGGATATAATTTAATTTTTGAAAAAATGGTTAGCTCTCTGTTTTTGGTTTTCTCTGGGGAACGGAAGAGCGAAGCGGAGGTTTGTGGAGAGAATGTATAGTTTGTCAGTGCCACAGGTTGTGTCTACAAGGATTAAGGATTGGAGGAAATATCTCATTGTCCAATTCGGCAAAATTTGGCCAATTCTCCAGTTCCATCTCGTATATTATAGCCATTGCTGGACAGGCGGACCGTGTGGACCTCACAGTGGAAAAAGCCTATTAGAAAATCGGATTTGGGGCGAAAAAAAGAGAAAACGCAGGGAAAAGCTCAAGCGAACGGAAGGATCGGTCTGTGTCGAGGGAATGGCGGGCATTGTGCACTCGGACCGGGTGGTATGGCGGACGACCGACGGATGAATCTCCTATATAGCCACAGTATGTAGTTTTGAGATACACATTCTCCTCATTGTCTATAGTCTTCCAGAATTCCTGAAGAGAGAGAGAAAGAAGAGACATTCAGTCTCTCGTGTCCATGTTGCCTGCTCCAGTGTAGCGTTTAGTAGCTCCACAGAAAAAAATTGTGGCAGGAGGAGTTGGAGTCACTCGAGAGGAAACTTCTGGACGGAATGCCTTTTCCAAAACTGGAATGCTCACAAACTGAGAGCACCATGACAAATCAAATTCAGCACATTTGACCACATTTCCAAAATGGCAATGGCCCACCACACACAAAAATTACGTGCAATCTCTCTCTCAATGTTCACTTTCCTCTCATTTCTCCTTACATTTTTTCAAATTCAATTCTTCTTCAGTGTGCACAAAATTTTCTGGGCTATTTCTTCTCCTGATTGTGAAATGTGATGAAATTTAAGTACAAAAAATGATAAATGGATTTTGAAACCGGTGTAATATTATGAATATGAACTTATGAAGACTCAAGTTGTAATATACAATGAACCTGTTGCAAATCTGCATAAGTGAAGTTAAGCTGTGCTTACTTCCACAAAGTTTTCAAATAATGAAGTGAAGTATCACACACACAAAATTTTTTTGATTAAATATTCAGTAAGTAAAGTTGAGGAAAGGAGAGAGAAATGCAAATGAGTTTGGGTTTCCCTAAAACATCCAACATTATTATTATGAAGGAAGTTTACGCTTTCAGAAATCGTCCACTATTCCCACTCTCTGTGCTCTCTGCCTTGAAAACACGAGTTCAACAAAGCGTCATCATTTGATTATAAAATTACCACCAACTTTTAGAATGCCAAAGGAAATTAATCCCATGGAATTATTACATTGTGAAAAAACGGATTGGTGTAATTCTGGTACAACGTTTGTTTGGGTTTTCCTATCGGGAAAAAGAGGAGTCAAAGGTTTCAGTGAAAAATGAGAGAAGGGAAGAAAACGAGATTTTTGATTATTATATGAAAGTAATGTAAAAGCGTATTGATTTGAAGGTTGAGTTGAACAGAGAATAGCTTGAGTTCGAAGAAGACGAAGAAGAAAGACGCAGGATAAGGGAAGTGCCACTGAACGTGGAGGGAAAGAGGGAAGGAAAAGGAAGGAAGGATTGCGGACGGCGGTGGTGGCGGTCCTGGCGGCGGGCGGGTTTGATAGTATAAGCTGTATATGCGCGACTTTGAGTGAATTATACTCACAATGGGTGCTGAGGGCCAGCTTTTGGCAATTGGGTATTGTCTCACGTCACTCCAAAAGAGTCAGAGCGCAAATGTTACAGGGCACAATTTCTAAAAGCTTCTCTTTTCTCTCTTCTCTTTCTCTCTCAGCTCAGCTCAACTCGGTTCTCTGTTCTGATCTGACTCTGCCTGACTTTCTCCTTTGCCCCTTCGGCCAAAACTCTTAGCCTGGTAGGATAGTTTCAAAGAGCGGGTGAGATGCGGCAAGCTTGCTCCAGCTTCGCATCTCCTCCGGGTCGTTTCTCCAAGTCTCTGCTTCTTCACTTTCAAAATCCGATATAACTCTGTAGCTTTTAACTGACTACTCTTCAAAAATAATGCTGCAACTTGGATATAGTATACTCACTCTCACTCTTCCTTCTTGTATAACCTAATACGTCATGCAAAATACTCGTCTTGCTCCTCTCCACCGCTTTCTCCAGTTCTCCTTCCCTCCGTTCATCATGTAATCATAGTCCAACACAACACATTGCAAAATTTTGAGCTCTATAGCCATTTTACAAGACTTTTCAAAGTTTTGTCTTACATTCGTCCGTGTACTTTCGTTCGTCCTCATCATTTTCAGCCTCTGAGCTACTGCTCTTCTTACAAGCCTCAATGTTCTCATTTTTTCATAATTTCTGCTCCCTTTTATATTTGCAAAGAAAATAAGGTAAAAAACCTGGATACATTTTATAATAGTGATTTTTTCTCCTGTGGACTACCTATATTTATATTACTTTAGGTACTACGTTCCACTACTACGTGTACAGTAAATGCAGTTATATAGAGTCTTGTAGTAAGCAGCGGTATAACGTAAGATTTTTCTTTCTTTTTTTGCTGGAATGTTGTGCAATAACAACGCTATTCTCTTTTGCCAAAAACGAGACAAAAGAGAAAGAGAAAGAGAAAAATGCTACTAGCTTTTGGAGTTTACCGAGTTTCCTTTACAATTTCCTTCTTCTTCTCTGTGCTCTCATCTTCGTCTTGATAAATGAAAAATCAAACACATCTGTACTAATTTCTGCTTTTTCTCTCTGGTCCTCATGTTCTTCCCTCCTTTTTTGATATAGTGGTCATAATATGACTACTTTGGTGTTTTCTTCTTTGTTTTTTTCCTTGTGCTCATGATTTGATCCTGGTCAGAGTCCTTTTGCCTCATTCTATGATTGTTGTGTTGAAGGCACTTTGCTCAACCTCAAACGATTGCTCTTCATGTCAATTCCAAAAGGGTTGACTTGGGCACAAAGAATTTTTCGGGAGAAAGGCTTTGCTTAAGAGAAAACGAAGAAGTGGAATAAGGATAGAGAAGAACAAGTAGAAGAAGAAAGATGATAAAGTGCGTCATGGCCATAAAGAAGGCGCCTTGTCCCGTCCGCCCTTTCTTTTCATATGTCTCTGTTCTGGCTGTCCCATTCACTCTGTGTAATCATCCCAACTTGGTTACAGCGAAAACTAAAACTTTCCTTCTTCTCCTCCTTTCGTCTACTTTTCCCAAACTTCGTCTTCTACTTTTCCAGAGAAAGTGATACAAATTTCCTCAACAGAGTTTTCTAACGTTTTTGTTTCGGCCCCTCCGGGAATTTTGGAATCTCAAACGTATCCTCACTTCCAAAATAGAATTCCTAGCATACAATTCATTTTCACACGTTTCTGTCTCGTGCCTTCCATTTTTAACAACAAACAAAATATATAAACATTGAATTGTCAATTATTTATTACCAGTAGATTTTTCAAATAAAACAAATTGAGAAAATGTCAAAAACGGGACATGTTTTCTTCGTCACGTGTTTCATACAGTACAACAAACGAAAGATTTCATAAGTTATGTTGTCGCTGTTGCTGAGCAGATGTCGGAAGACCACGTGTGTCTTCTTTTGAAGGAAAAAGAAAGAAAGTTATTTGGAAGTGGAAAAGTGAAAACCGCTGCAAAAGAAAAGAAGCAAAGCAACAAATAGTTGTTTGGTTGGAGTTGATGATGGTTTTGCATGCTGTACACGGAAGTTAAAAGAAAAGGAAGGAATAAAGAGTAAAAGTAGGAATGAGGACAACTGCGACAGCAAGAGTTTCTGACTGTCTGTTTCCAGTTGGTTGCATATGAGTACAAATGATGGGAAACAAACGGAGTCCTTCTGATTGGAAATCTCCAAAGGGACTCTCAAACTCGAGAAAAAAAGCTGTTTCTGTCTTCACCACAAATAAAATGTGCAAGAATGAACAGGAGAGAATAAAAACGCGAAGAATTTGTGAAAGACACGGCCCAGGATTTCCCATAGGTAAATATCTTTCATTGCTGCTGCAGATGCGAAAGCATTTTGAGTTTGTCGACGTCGAACAGCACCAGACGATTTTGACGAAGACGACGACGACGTCGGAATTATTCCTTTGTGTTCTAACATTACGACTGCATTTCGAACAAATTAGATGGAAGAAATGCTCGTCATAGACATTCAAAGAGAAGATCCTCATTTTCAGAAGAGTATAGAGAGAAGGTGATTGTGGACTAGGGACTTTCCCCTGCATGTTCACTTCCACCAAAAAGTGTACTGCGTTCCGTTCTTCGTTCTTCATTCTCAATGCAATCATGAACAAAAAGGATCCTATACTCATCTCTTTTTCTCATCTCTTCAATTCGCAAAAACTTCAGTTGGATCCTTTTTGCACTGTCTAACCTTATCCGGATCCTTTTGCCATTACATACCCGTACACGCACACACACACACACACACACATACACACCCACACACAAATGGGGATTTTTCTCTTGCACTTCCACCCTTTTCCCCTTCAAATACTCATTCAAAATGCGGAATCCGCTTTTTCAGAATAGAAAACTCTCAGACAATTTCCACTTGAAAGAATGCATAGTTTGAGAAAAACGGAAAGATCATTGTGCTCTGTCAGTGGAAGGAGAAACGTTGACATTCCCTTCAGCAATGAATAGATAGCACAAGCAAGAAAAAAAGATTTCCCTCTTTCCGTCTTTTTTCTTAATTTAATTCTCTTCAAAAACCCTTTTCACCGGCTTTTTCCAGATACGTTTTTTAAAATCGACCAACCCCGATGACATTCTTTCCTCGGGGGTTAAGTTTCATGATAACAAATGGTGTTTGGAAGTTACTACTAGTATAGTACCCCTTGGAGTCCGGATGTTCTTACGACTAGAACAGTAATCTTCTGCGTTTAATTCTGAAACGACTGTATAAAAGTATAAAAGTAGTCAAGACAGTGTCGACGAAAACACTCGGGTAAAGCGTAAAGTGGACTTTGCTGGTGTTCATGATTTTTCGGAGAATACCACTGCTTTTTCATCTCACCTGCATTGATAGCTTGGAGAATAGAGTCTCAGAAGAAAAGGATAATAATTCCACGCGCGGGATATAGCAGTGAAACAGGACGGAATGAGTGACTGGAGTGAGTGTCCAGGAACCATTACGGTTGTCTGGAGAGTCATTGTGGTGAGCTGCCGAGTCACCAGAAAGCCCGGGTAACTGCATTGGACGCAGGAACAGAAAGGAAATGAAATGATGAAAGTGATAAGAAATTTCTGTTTCCTACTTCTCTCTATTCTCCTTCGTGTCTCTTCTTCTCTCCTTCTTTCATTTTCCTTATACTATTCCCTATTATAATAATAACAAGAAGAAGACCAGAAAAAGTAACACAAGAAAGAGGACCTTTGCACTTTGTCGACGGCCTCGTCTACGTTCCCAATGATGACAACGACGAGAAGATATCTCATACGGACGAGGGCGAATGTCCAAAATAAGGAAAAGGAAAAGAGCAAGGAGAAAGGGAAAGTCCAGTCTCAGTGTTTGTGTGTACTTGTACATGCCACATATAAATACAACATTCTCATTCTCTCTCGTTCGCATCACACAGACACAGATTTGTCCCTGATCAAAACCCGGGAGACGAGCTAAAGAAAACAATCGTCTCATGTCATTAAACACAAATGGTTTCAAAGGTAAAAGGTGATGAGAGTATCAACGAAAATACTACAAGACATGAATAAATACTTGGGACCATTTCAAACCGTATATTAGTTTAGTACTATAGTCGGTCGAAAAGAACGCCTGTTCAGTCAGCAGAAATCAATTTTCTTTTCAAATAAAGAAAAGAGGAAATTCATCGAATTTACTTTAAATTTGCATTTTGGATATGAATTTGATTGAGGCATACATTTTGATTAGTCTGAAGTTTCAAGGCTTTCAGTTACACAATTGTAAACTATGAATATTGAGAGGATATTAATACGTAATAATACTGATTTTTGGTAACCCAGCACTACGGGTGGTTTTATTTTAGTGATGACGTCACCTCGAAGATCCCGTGACCTGTGTTTTTTTGTGGACACTGCGGGGTTAATTCGGTTTCAATTTGCAGAGTAATTTATTTATTAACGTAGTAGTGGAAAGGAGCCGAAGGGATTTATTGCTTGGAAGCATGGGAAATAAGGAGAAAACAGAGAGAGGAAGAAAGCAGTCGCACATAATTCTCCAAGTTTTCGGGAGTTCGAGTGCCTCACACCGTCGCCTCCCCACTTCATCAAGTCATTTAATCCGAGTTGAGTCCATGGATGATAATCAAGATAAGCTTTCTCTTTCGCCCACCACCGCCCGTCCGCTCCTCTTACACTCGTATATTTTTCGGGCAGTTACTGCCACTAAATAAAAGTACATGGAAATGAAATGTGACCTATTCTCACCTGTTCACCAGAATTTGGGATCGCACGACCCTTCTTTGAAATAAAATATGCATACTATAACAAGCTGCTGTGAAATAACGATATCTATCTCTCCAAACTGAATTCCGAATACTGTCATGTTGCGGTATTGTCGTTGCATAAATGAATTATTATGTGCTTCGGGTGAAAGACGACTGTCTACAAGGTCACGCCACGTGTCTTCTGAATTTGACCAGCTGACGAATGTTTTGTGACCGTGAATGTTTTTTAGAGATTGACGGGAGTTACGAACGACGACGCCGAGACTTTTTCTTCTGAGAAACGGAAGTTAAGATCCGGGAGAAATACTACATGACGACGATTCCGTTTGCTGGAGCCGGGCAAAAAAATGCATGTACAGTATATGTATGTAGACCTAGAACTACCATAATAAATGCCCTGTAAAAGGAAATACTATAAGACAGGTATATAATATTGAAGAAAAGAAGAGAAGAGAAAGAAGAAGAAAGAAGAGTACTGACTACTGACTACTGACAACGCAATGCAATGGTGTAAAAAAATAAGAGGGAAGTGGTGCGTTGCGTCAGACGGAAGTGGGGCGTCACTCGAGTGGAGCGAAAGACGGAATGAAGAATTCCAACACGTCCCTTCGTTCTGCACTTCTCGTTCTCCATGTGTGTGTGGAAATGAGAGGAAAACGGAGAATAGAGTAGGCAAAGGACCAAAAAAGACTTTCTTTTCGGGTGGTGGTGAAGAGAATGTTAAATGCACGTCCAAGATGCATCGCCTTTCGTCTCACTCTTATTCTTCTTTGTCCGAGATGAGGCGCCAAACGAATAAGAAAGGCATGTTGGAGGACCAAAGACTTGAGTGAGTTCCATGTCATGGCACAACAGTCGAATCATCTTGGCGTGAAAAGAAGATTAAGAATGACACAAAACAACATCACAAGAAATGTTGTTCCTCCTTATTCGCATCTTTGGATCTTCTGTTCGTCGTCTTCTCGTCGTCACTCCTTTATATACTTCGTATACTATGACTAGTACAATATATAGATGGACCCGGGTAGAATCAGCACGACCATCACCACATCGCCGCATCACCCAGAGACGGCAAAACTCTCGTCTCGTACGACAACAAACAACTTGACCGTGAAAACTTTGCTCCTTGTCGTTGTCGTTCTTGTCCGCTCCTCAGTCGTTGTAGAAATACAAGTACTTCTACTTTGTAATACATTGTGCTCATATGGTTAGTCGGACGAGTTTTCCTGCCAAGAATCGGGCAGACAGAGGACACTTTCGGTGACAAAAGTATTACGAAAGGAGTTTTGTCAAGGACCAGGAATTGAGGAATTGGGCTTGTACTAAAGTAGTAGTAAGTATGTTAGTGAGAAGTTAGTAGTTGAAGTAGGAAGGAGTATGAGTGGAGTGGAGTAAGTATGACACAAAGACACAATTGACCCTGGGTGAGGTACTGAGGAGACAGGAGACGTAAATGAGTGAGAAGACAGCGACCGCGTCTCGGAATTGACAGAAGAGAGTGTAAAAAGTGGTTTGATCAATGGGACCTTGGGCAGAATGACAGTTAGTGTAGAGTTTCTCTTTTCTACTGTCTGTGTACTACTAGGCTGCAAGTAGTGGAGCTGTGTAGAAAGGAGAGAAAGTACCATAGGTTGTAGATAGTATAGAATGCTTTTCTTCTGGGTTTGTGAGAGAGGAGAAGGAGACAGACAGACTTTATGGTTTGTTCATGTCCAAAGTGGAGTGGATGACGCTATAGGTTTTAATTAATGCGAGCCAGTGGCAGTCGCGGCGTCGCCCCAAACTTTTCTCAGATGCGTATTGACTTGGAAACTTATCTCCACTCACTTTCTCTCTCTTTCTCCTTCTCTGCTTTAATAGTAGGAGACTTCGACGTCGTGAGTCGAGCAATCGTCGACACTTCCAGACTCTCTCAACATTCAGTTGATAATTCCAACTACTCTGTAGACTGAAGACCTAGAACTGTGCTCTCTGCATTATATTATTACTAACGAAGATGCAATGCAACACCAATTGTTCTCAGTCATCCCATCACAAGCCAGTTTCCCTCCTCATTTTCCTTCCTGGAAGTTGACGCTCTGTCACCCACACGGGACACCACCATTTGCCATCGTGTCAGCACAAGAATTATGTTTCATCCGAATTGTTCCCCACGACCAGCACCGCAAACTCCAGGGCATCCAATCTCTCATTTCCATACGGCAGCTCTTTACTACTCTCAAAACACTACTGGAGTCGTCCTAAACTACTCAACTTACTCTCTCTTTCTCCCCAAAACTCGTCTCTCAACTTATTCCCTTAATTCTCGCCCAAATACTGTCACTCCCACTTTCACTTTTACTTTTCTCCACACTCCGTTTACAACGTAGTGGTATATTATTATATGAGAATTACCAAACACCACAAATGTTAGCATTATTACTAAATTAATTCACTTTGTTTGTTTCTTTGTTTGTTTTGTGGCCTGGTGCGCGGTGTGGACATTCAAGTTCCTGGTTTCCGTTCAAGTTCCTTCTTCTTCCGCTTCCTAGTTTCTTCCGCTCCCCATGAAAAGAAACCCTTTGTTTCCTCACACAAATTGTAATGCAAATTAATAATGCAAATTATCGCTATTTATGGTTCAGTATGGTGATACGCTAATAAGCAACATGGCTCATTACAATGATATGTAGTACGACGACATGACATTTTTTACAGAACTACGACTCTGAACTGGAATGTACAGGAAAGTAATGACTGTATATGAGTATGAAGTACTAGAGGGAGCAATAAGAAACGTGGATAAATATAGATGATAGGAGATTCGTCATGGTCTTATCGGAACACTTATCTGAAGTGCTTGTTGGCACTGGTGCGTCTGGCGAATTCATTCAGCTTGTAAATGACCTCTGAACACGGAAAATTGCATTTCTCATGTAGGAAAAGTATATTTCCTGTTGCGGAAGTGATACGAGCCTGCAACGAACGACGACCAACCCAGACGCGAGAAAATAAGAGTTTTCTCTTTTCTTTGTGATGTGTACCAAACTACCGAAAACCCTGCTGCTGCTGCCCTCCTCCTCTGCTACCAGTTGAATGATAATCAATTAGACCCGGCTCAAAGTGCCGAAAAGAACGATAGAGTTATGCAATTAAGGACAAAAAAGTGTGAGTTTGGAATGCCAGAGTCTTCCCTTTGGAATGGAACTCTACGGAGAAAAAAATTAGCGCGAATGAGGGTTTCATGTTGAGCTTTTATCGTCATCAAAAACCTTCCTTTGGTCTAGTCCAGAATTTTGGGTCTGATGAGGGCATATTTTTGCGAGTGTTCTTTTTTTTCGTTTTATGTGTTTTGCGCCCCTTCAAGTCGGACACGGAGAATTTTTTGAAAAAAGTGTTCTCTCAGACATTCATTCAGAAGCCTAAGCGGAGGAGAGAGTTTTGAGAGGAAATCGAGACAAGAGAAAGTTGGGATTATACCGCTACTGCTACTCGCCGAAATTTCGGGTACAGTATAAAGGCGGACAAAGAAAGTCTCTCACTGTGTGTGGATGAACTAGGCAAGACGAAGCAGTTGAGTAGTAGCAGCAGCAACCAGCAGCAGCAGTGCCCCTATCCGTAATCGATAGGCGCAAGGGGGAAAAGGGACGCCGAGACTTGCTTGTCACGGGTGTTTTCGGAGTCGTAAATAGTATTAAAGTCAGAAGCACAGCGTAGTACGTTAGCTCTCTTTTAGCTCAGCTCAGCTCAGTATTACAACAAAGTCAAAGCTTCAGTTTTCTTTTCGCAACACTACTGTCTACTACTGTGTAACACTATTACATTCACATTCCTTTGTCCACTCTTCGTATCACGCCATTATTGACATCAAACAAATATAACTCATTTCAATTGTTGTTCCCACGCACTAGAGCGGTGTCCAACATCGTCATTACACTTCCCCAAGTCACATCATCATTCTTCCCCTCGATTTTCTCTCTCTTGTCGTCAATTCTTTCCTTGTGTCCTTACTATTACGCTACAATATGCCAATTTACTAATGAATTAATGAATTAATCATAGGAAAATTAACGATGCAATGTCCACGGTCTCTTCATACATAAGAAACTGTAGTGCCATATTATTGACATAAAGAAGAATGCTAACGATAAAAGGGAGAACGACGGGGGAGAACACGAAATGATTTGAAATGGAAATTTAGTACATACCTAGGAAACAAAACAGAAGCAAATAAGGGTTAAGTACAAAGCATATATAAATGTTCGGCTATGGCTCGACTCTTCAGTTGGCCGTGCTAGTCAAGAGCGATCGCAACCTTTTTTGCCGTTGTGCAAATTGGAACGCCTTGCTACATATTTGATTAACATGGGAAGCTCTTATTGGACACACAAGGCAGACAATTGTGTTTGCGAGTTTATTACAGACATAAATGTGAATTGCAATCCGTTTGTATGGAATTAAACCGAGTTTTGTGTACAACATGTTGTTTGTACTATACAACAGGAATAGTGTTTCTTTTTGCAATCATGACTCACTAGTATGTTAAAAGGGAAATTATGATTAAAATGATACAGGGCTAGAGACTGAACATGAACAGGGAATGGAGAGATAGTGTATAAAAAGGATAGAAAAATGGTATTGAAGCACACGGTTGACTTGGAGCTTTTTGGGAGACTGTTGCGCACACGTCTATCTTGGAAATGGGATGACGGGGCCGGAGGCAAGGAAGTCACAGCCGTCTCACCGTCTCAGCACAGCAGCCAAGACGACTCGAGTGGAAACTCCAAAGAAAAGAAAAGAAAGTTGATTTGGGCAAAAGCAGAGAGCAACCGGAGAAGTAACACGGCTAATTGGACTCTCATTCTTACAGGTGGGCTCCAATAACCAACCTCTGAATAAAAAAAACCTTCTCCTACGTCAACAAACCTCAAACCATTTTTGCACAAATACATGCATGCAATTTTTTTATACCGTTAAATATCATATTTGAGAATAGAACAATATAAATGAGGAAAAGACTTTCAACTCTAGTATTTTAAGGGGGGCGAAAGTGGTAGAAGAATTTTTTGTGCCACATACTGTGTGTGTGAAAAGGGAGGTCAAAAGCACACATGGGAGCAAACGTAGGAAGGTTGTGAGTTTTGCGATAAGGAAAAAAGTTGTGACTCAAAAAATGAAGAGAAGCGGGAGCAAAGGAGCACACAGTGAGCAACAGCGGGTATTTTCGGGACTTATGACATGAGGAGGGTATATGAAATGGTATTATGAGCGAAGGCTGAGTGAATCAGCATGCGATCAGATAGCGGAATGATTATGCTTTTTGGAAAACGGCAAGTTTGTACTGCTTTTGTTATTATTGTGACCAGAGCAAAGAGCTATAAGTATAGAGCGTAAAAAGAAATGAGAAAGAGGACAAGTTGATATTATAACGAACTTTAACGAAGTAGTGGGAGCAGAGCAGAGCAGAGGAAAGCTATATAGCCGACGATGACGAGTGAGACATGGACATATAAGCTGGACGATAAAAATCGGGTATTTCGCCTCTCCGCGCACCACCACGACACCGCAAAACAGAAAACTTACTTGGGAACGCATATTTTATTATGTTATATTGTGTGAAAGTAAGTTGAGTTGAGTTGAGTGTTCATCTGCTCTAATAAGTGAAAAGGACACGAGAGCAGAGCACACCGGCCTCATTTGCATTGCACTGCATTGCATTCATTCCCTTTCCCTCTCAGTCGTCGTCTAGTTCTCTCTCTCTCATTCTCTTCTCTGTGTATGTGTATGTTTGCATTTGTTCAAAAAGAGGGGGAGAAAAGTAAATAATGCAACAATACAAAACCACACATACCACACGGGAGAGGCGGGTTTCACCCGGGCTTTTGTTCACAGCAAATGCGTAGTTAACGGCGGAACATTACTATTTTTTGGACGGGTGAACTCAACTGAACCAAAAGCGTGCTTTCTCCTCTTATTCTCTCGTTTCACTCTTTCTCTCTCTTCAATAAAGGAAAAATGTATGGCAATGTAATGTACGTGTGGCATGGTTTGGCATGGACAAGGGCGAAATTCCTCCACAATTCGCTCACACTTTGTGTCTTCTTTCGTCTCCTTTTAGCCACATTTGGATGGACGACAGGTTCTGGAGAACCGTGTGTGCATGCATAAGTGTGTGAGGAATGGCTCCGGAAATTGGCCACGCGCGTGACACGACCAGCAATTAATTTGTATATGGATCAGCATTGGAGAAAAGACCTTTTCCAAAAAAGATCTTTTTCCTCATGCACTCTCACTCGCGTCTCTACTCCGGCTCCAGCTCCTGCACCTTCCTTTCACACACACGCCAAATGAGAATCTATATTACACGGCTCTTTACGGTTTTACACACGTATGTATGTATAATACGTACACCGAAAAAGTGAGTCAAGAGAAAGAGAGAAGCAAAAAGTTTTTTTTTCGTAAACGGGATTGCAAACGCTGAATGCTCAGGGTCTTTGCACTAAATTCAAATTCATAGCCCGGCGAAGTTTGAATGGAAAAGGAAGCAGTATTTCGGACGAGTTTCTGAAGAGAGAGCAAGCGGAGAACACTTAGAGAAAGCAAAAGCAAAAGGGAGAATTTTGCGAAGTCGTGTCGTTCCACACAGCAATATTTACGATAATTGTTCGCAAAGGCACACAGCGAAGAAGAAGTAGAAGAAAGACGGAGAGGAACGAAAAGTTAAAGGAAGACGTCGACATTTTCGTCGTCCTGCTTTTCTTCGAGTCGTGCTTTTACAGTCGTATTCGTCTTCCTTATTTCCCTAAAGACCTCGTGCGTATCATTTGCTTTGTAGTGCTTAGCAGAACTGCTGGTCTGTCCCGTCTCCAGCCCCGAAATTTGGTCTTTCTTCTAGCATATCATGCACTGCCATGGTTCGTAAAGTCTCCCGGAAAAACCCATAGTAATGTCCAACATTTTGTCTCTCTCCCATCCGAATCAATTCTATGAACCAACTTTTTAGTCCAATTACCTGCTAAACTTCACTTCTCCCTTTACAAATCCATAAACTTAACTTTCCTCTCATTCTTCCAATGAATTCATTTCCTTTCAAATCCTCATCAGCGCCCTCCATCTCCTATATCCTTACATACTTTCAAAATTCATAATAAAATATAGCTATCATCAGTCCATATCATATCACCGACGCCGTCGTCGTCGTCGTCGTCGTCGTTGTCCTCTTCCTGACACACATCATCCTGGAAGAACTGCAAAACTCGAATACTGGAACGGGAGAATGTAACGGGGTTCCGCCCTCATCTCTCCAACGTCTAACCCTTTCATTTTTTTACTCTTTCAGAAACCTCAGACGGAAAAAAACTCTGAAAACTTTTAAAGTATTAAGCAAGTTTCAAAGAGAATGCATTTCATTCCTTAAACTCGTGGAGAATTTCAGGGGACGTGTAGGAACGGAAGACCTTCAAGAATGTTGCGTTGCGGTGGATGCAAAAACCCGGAACAATTTCAAAGAACAACAAGAAGAATGAAACTGGGGGAAAGTAGAAAAGTAAGGCAAGGGAAGCATAGCCTTAAAGAGGAAAAGGCAAGGCATGCGAAGTCAAGTCAACTCAACTCAAGTCAACTCAACTCAACTCAACTCAATTCAAGTCAATGCAAGTTAAAATGCATAAAAAATAGGAGAGAAAGAGAGATGAACAGAAAGAGGAGTTTGTACACGCGGAGAAAATGATCACGAGACGGCACACAATAGAAGAGGAACGGGAATGAAAGACCGAAACCCGGGCTCTTCTTCGTCGTCCTCGTCGTCGTCATCGTCATCCATGGAGTAATACTCTCTCTCTCTCTCTCTCTCTCTCTCTCTCTCTCTCTCTCTCTCTCTCTCTCTCTCTCTCAAGGAAACCTAGAGTTCCCGGTCGGTCGGTCGTTTTGGGGACTGAGTTCCCAGGTCTTTTGCTTCGTTCAGCTCTCCAGGAGAAAAAAAGCCTTTCACGCTCCAGGCTTGACTTTTTGTCCAACGACTTCTTCTTTACCAAGTAAGTAAGAACAAGAACAAGAACGAGAAGAAGTGGAAGACGAGAAGAGAAGAAGAAGAAGAAGACGACGACGAGGAAGAAAGAATGAAAGAAAAGAAAGGAGAGAAAGAAAGAAGCAGTAGTTGGAAATAAGAGGAACGAATAAGGAACGAACGAACGGTGGTAGTAGTCTAGTGGCCATGCAAGAAAAACCGAAACCGGGAGAGTTCATGAGCTTTCTCGGTGTAGACTGCACTTAAATCAGCTCAAAAAGATCTTGGCCTATACATTTTGCTTGGCGCTTTTGCTTAGTATATCTCAAAAAGTGGACGGAACTCCTCTCGACTCAACTTTATGCACAGTTCCCTTTTGCTTTCGCAACTTTTCTCCAAGTGGATGTGTGTATCCAACTGGCTCATTCGGATAACTCTTCTCTCCTTACTCTCCAGGCTCTGCTACTTTAGTCCGAACACACTTTCAATTACTTGCAAGGTCCCTTCCCGAGCTCCTCTCTCACTCTCAGTTAAATGATCTAAAGGGAAAAGGTACGACGAACAAGTCGGAACCACTTGCACTTGCACAAGCACTTTGTTTTCTCCAGTCTCATCACCCTTTTCGTCTTCTCCACTTAAAAAAATCTACACAAAACTTTCTTTCTTTCTTCTCCTTTCCCTTTTCTCTCTTCCTTCTTCCCTTTCTCACTCTCTCCTTCTTTTTGCTTTGCAATCTTCTTTCTCTCTCTTATATATTTTTTACTTTCCCTTTCTTCCAATTTTTAACTCCACTAACCAAAAAATTACTTCATTTGAAATACGTAGTAACTTACTGTCAGATTTATATCTGACCTTGGATTTTTCTAAATTTCCTTCGAACTGGATTTTTTGGGGTATTGAATTGACTTTTACCTTTAGTAAATGCTTCCAAATGTGAATTAGTGGAATGAAAGGAAAGAGTATATATAGCACGTATAAAAAACTCAAATTGTAACTTTGTAGCCACAAGATCCAAATGGAACAGAAAAGAAACTTAAGTAAGTAAGAACTACCAAAGTTTTATTTCTATGGGATAGTTCCACTCACTGGAACAATTCGGATTTCTTTTACGAGAAAAGAGACTACGACTCCGCCTGCTTTTTGGCTGACCCGGTCAAAATGTATTTTTCTTTGTTCACAATTTCTAATATCCAGAATGCATTTTTGTGACAGCATCGTTCAAAATTTGAGTGGTTTAAGGAATGGAACATATTATATATTTTTTACATGTCCTTGACTTGAGTTTTGATCCGGAGATAATATTCAATCACAAATCCGACAGGAAGATTTGTAGAAAGAAAAAAGGTTTATGAAATATGATTATGGGTATGTTGGAAATTGAAAGAATGTTATGAGCACTAATCTGTCCTTGAAGGAAACATATAAACATAACTAAAGTAAAGTGGAGAAGGAGGGGGTGAGAAAAACAATTTTTCTCTTGGTTTATTTTATCGTATGTTTTGCGTAGGAAAAGGAGAGGAAAAGTGGTTCTTTGTGCCCAAAAAGATTCATATAAAAGGAGGCAAAGTGGCACTACATTCTACATACAACCGTCTCTTCAGGAGCCACTTGAAGAATCTTTGTTTTCGTAACAAGAACAAGCTGTTTTTATTCTTTTCTTTTGCTTTTGTCATGAAAGAGTCCTGGAGGAGCAGTTTTCCACTCTCGTCCACTCTCAAAAATTATGTATAATACTATCAAAAACAAATATAAGAAGTAGATATTTTTTGAAGAAAAAAAGAATCAGCTGTTGAACGTTTTTGTACGGTCGAAAAAACGGGAGGAAATCAGTGGACTGAGAGACACAGAAGTAAAGGAAAAGAAACGATGAGTTTGTCCCGAGTTTGTCATTGTTTGGCATGGAAAGGAAGTTGTTGAGCACGTCTTGAAGAGATGCGAATGTGAAGATGAAGCTGAAGGGAGAAGGAAGCAAAAGCAAGGCTAAAGGAGAGAGAATTTATAGAAAAGACTCGACTACAAGTGAATTTAGCACCTTCTGCTGCCACAAGGCTAAACTGGCACAGAGCCACATCTCTCAAAAACGAAAACGGTACTTCCAGTATTTATTAGTAAGAGGAAAGTCAAGTGTAGTCGTCGTCGAATATTCGGAGTCGACACGGACCGACCGACGACACCAACAACACCGACCAAAGAAGAAGACTCGGGCGTACTTTTCATTCCCTTGTTTGTTAGAATAAAGCCAAAGGAAATAGAGGATAGAGGATGAGTGAGATTTTGCTATAGTCTCCACTTTCAACTCTGTCTATCTGTGAGTCCTAACTATTACGTATATACAAAAGCTTGCTGTTTGTAGAAAGTCCTCTGTTCAGTGACCAATGTGAGGGAAGAAGGAAGTTATTCGAGTGCTTGTTCCAGATGTCACTCCATTTATAAATGCCCGGGTCACGCCCCAAAGCCACGCCACTTTGTCACCTCTCACACACGCTGGGATCCTGTCAACTCAAGTAGCGAAAGGATATTTGGAATTTGGAATACGAAAATCTATTTTGCTCACGAAATGCACCTGTTCCAATCCACAATTCTCAAAAATGAGCAGTGTGTGTGTCTCTGCTCTCTTCAAGCACAAGAGCACGTATCTCATCTTCTCGTCTTTTTCTCTTTCATGTGACGATGACGATGGCGACGTCCATACATACCATCCTCGCCAACAACTTCCCTTCCTAGGGTCCAAAAGGGGTATCCATCCTAAAGGGCTATCCACTTCAAATTGGACTCCTGTTTTCGTTGTCGTCCACTATTCTCAATTGAAATCTGATGCTTCCCCAGTGCCATTTCTCGACTCGGATTCCTCAAAAGGGACTCTCTCTTTCTGTCTGGACTATTCATCGCTCCGTCTCCGTCCCTTTCCTGCCACTGCCTTCCCCGCTTCACTTCATGCATAAATGATACGCATATAAGCAAGAAAGCAAAGAGAGCCTCACACAGAACAAATGAAGAAAACGAGACGAGACCTGAGCAAACTTTTGCAACTAATGCTTTCAGCTCTGCATTTTTCTTGATTCCGCATTGCTTCCCTGCTTTGCCTTGGCACTTCACATTTTTATTTTTAAAAAAGACCTTAAACCTTCCATGAAGATGAACCTCGCGTTTCGTTCCACTTTGTACAGAAAAATAAATCTTGCTCTGCATCTGTACTCGTATTACGCTTACGCACACTTTTCTCGACCTGTCAAACTTGTACTTATTACCATTTCATGGCAGTGCATGGCAGTCGGAATATGCGGACCCAACGAACGACGGAAAAAAGTAAACTATACTCAAATTTTTGAGAAATGTCCAAAAACGAATTTTCCAAATTGGTAGAATCCAAAAATGGAATTGTATATACATACGTACACATAAGTAGAGAATTACATGTTCATGCTTTAATTGTGTTAGAAATAATGCGTATAGATAAGTTAGGAGTATTGATAATTTTTGTGGCTGACGGATTTGTGTGGAACGTAGTAAACTGAAGAAGGGAAAGACGAAGAAGGGGCTGATGATGATGAGATTATGGGATAATCTTGGAAAGATAAAATGAAGAAGATGGAGATGAAAAGATGAGGTGAGGCGGAAAGTAGAATGAATATATATATAGAGGTCGTATATTTATAAGAGTTGTAAGTTTGTAAGTCAGTCAGTAGCAGTACTACTATATAAGCAGGAAAGATGAAAGAAAGCGAGATGAGATTCGTTGTTATATAGAACGTACCTCGCATTTGGGAATGGGTTGATTAGCCGCGGCGTCGGGGTCTCTCCAGCCCAGGAGAGGCGGGATGGAAATTAAGGCGGAGAGAACCCAAACCATGCCGATCATGACGGCGGCTCTGGCGGGAGTGCGTTTCTTCAAGTAGTCGACAGCCTGTGTAATGGACCAGTAGCGGTCTAGACTGATAAGACAAATGTTCATGATGGACGACGTGCACAATAACACGTCCATGGCGGAATGGATGCTGCACCAAACAGTGCCAAAAATCCAGTAGCCCATCAACTCATTGGCCAAGGAGAAAGGCATGATGAGGAGCCCTACAAAGAAGTCTGCCACGGCCAGAGACGCAATGAACCAATTTTGAAGGTTTTTGAGACTCTTTTCGGTCGCGATGGCTATGATGACCAACATGTTTCCGATGACGACCACGATCATCATGAAGGTGAGGATGATGGACGATATGATAATGTGCAGGGTGGAGTATCCTTGGGCCGCATGGAGCAGTACCGTGTTGTTCGTCCCGTTGAAGAACAACTCATAGTCCATAAAGGTAGTGTTCCCATTGCTCCCGTAGTCCAGGTCCACTTCGTAGCCACTCAAGCTGTAGGCGCTCATCCTCGAAGGACCATCGACTTGTCCCAAGTTGCCCTCTTCCGCGCCAGTGTCCATCATGTCCACGTCCATTTCAGGAGAAGCACCACCGGCACCAACACGAGCACCACATCCACGGGAATAGTTATTTCCGGAGCCAGAGCCAGACGAGACGAACTGGAACTGCCTTAATTCTAATTCCGACTCAAACTTCGATTCTTGTTGCAGTTGTAGTAATGTTCTCTTTTGTCTGTCTGATTAGGGCGATTGCTCTCAATGACAAACATTACGTCCGTTTCCCATGGGACACAATGCAGGTGAGAGTAAGGTGACTTGTGTGAACATCCAAATGGCACGGCATGTGTGACCCTCCCGAGAGACAATCACAACTTCACTCCGAAAATCCAAATCCCTTCCCGTGTCCTCAATAAGTTCCAATTTTCCATCTCACAGCAACAAATCGCACCGTGACGTTGGGTTGTTCTTTTTACAGTCTTTTCTGTGGTTCCGTCGTCTCATCCATTCCTGTTCCTGTCAGACAACCCTCCAAGTCCAAAACAAGACAACAAACTTTTCCCCTTCCTTCCAGCCAGAGTCAGTCTCTTTTATTTTTATCGCACAATTTACTAAAAATAGTAAACTTTTGCCGAAATGTGAAAATGCGGCTTTTCAAACGTGTCTCAACTATAAAGAAATGATTTCTTTTGCATGATACGAGCGTGGAGTTGAGTAGCAAAAGCAAAAGAGGAGGATTCGTGGAAGTGTATAATTGAAAAATTCCAAAGCACACTACTTTGCACTTGCAGCTGCAGACAAAGTGGAACTCGGGTTTGCCATCCCCGTCTTATCGTCTTTCTCTTCCTTTTCGCTATGGCTACGGCCCCGTCCTCTCATGCTTTTCATACTTTTCGTTCTTGTTTGCCTTCGTATGTGTGTGTATCCCACAAAAATGATCAATAGTCCGTGCACATTGCACACACACGCCAAAATCTCATTCCCGCATCCTCCTCATCTTCTCATGAAATCCACTCATCCACGACACGATCTATTCACTTTCTTCTCAGCAGGTCACAAAGGTCACAATCACAATCCTAATAGAGTACGAGCAAAACGGCGGACTTTTGACTTACTGTCAACCGACAAATCGGTGCTTGACGGAAGAAGACGAAAGTGACCAATTGCTCCCACCACAACACACAAACGCAACACAGTCACCGTCCCCGTGACCACCGCCGACTTCAAAGAGTCGACTCATCTTCAATTCGTTTTATTTTTACCACCCACTATTTATAGTATTTTTGTGGTCAAATGCAATGTGCCGGTCAACTCTCCAGTTCTCTTCTACCAAACTGAGCACGCACACATGTGCTTACAATGAATTATTTCTTTTTATACAATCTTAAGATGTTCACCATAAGAGAAGTCGTGTATGTGTGATTAAATGTTTTCACGATAGGGTGTGTATGCGGATGATTCTACCAAATATGACTTATAATTTAATTGTTACTACCAATAATAGCACGGAATGGATTTCGATTTGTCCACAGACCGCTTGCTATGAAATTGACATTGACACAAAAACTGGTACTGGCACAATGTCCCTTTGAACCAAAAATGTTTTGACTCATGAAGTGAACATGAAGTAAAAGCACATGGCCCGGGCGGTTGCGGGCACAACCTGCAGGAAGGACACATTCCAACTGACGGAGAAGTGGTTCCAACCTCATGAAGAAGCCTGAGAAAGCAAATCCAGAAACCGAAAACGTCGTCTCCTGCTGAACTGGAAACGCGGGTTCTTCTTTCCTTGCAAAATTCCCTATGCTGTTTGCGTTGCATGCCTCGCCGTGCCGTTGCTGTTGCGTTGACACAAGCGCAAGGGGAACGAGCCCCAAGCCATGCAAAAAATACCAAAAAGAATTCTTCTCAGAGATCAAGTCAAAATCTTAACAGTTATTTACACTCGGGGACTCTCGACTTCTAAGAAGCAAGCAATGTATACAAACAAAAACAAACATAATACTAATTCCAATTCAACCTTTTATTTTCTTTCCTTCACGCAAATTCGGAATGCTATCCTACGCAAGGAACTCCTCCAAATCTAATTACAATTACAATTATATCGTAAAATCGGGCTGGGCCGCTGTTACAGCGTAATAATGGTATAATACGTTCAGTTATTTCAACCTGTCTGTGAAGCCTGTGCCTTTCCGTGTTGTGCCGATGATCAGAATCCAAAAATAGCCAAGGTTGCGAATATCAATTAAAATCTTGGATGGTGATGACTTGATGACGAACAAGGGGTTTATACTATTGCAGGTTGACCAAACCTAAGCAGAAAAGATGTTGATAGGAAGAAGAAGACGACTTGGCTGCATTAAAGAGACACTATACAGTTTGTTTGTTTGTTTATTTGTGCGGAGGAGTGCTGTTCGTCGTTGGATGGATGTTGGATCCATCTCATCTCGTCTCGATGCTGAAGTGGAAGTTCATTTGCAATAAAAGGGAAATGACAAAAGGACTGAGACTTGAGACTTTCCGAAGGGCCGAAGAAGAAGTAAAGCAAAGGCAACGGCAACGGCTGGAGAAGCAAGCAAGGCACAAGGGAAAGGGAGAAGGGAACAACGGGACAAGGCAAAGCAAAAGGGATGAGAAGAAGTCAGTCATGTGAAAATGTTCAAATCAAATCTTCTGTTCCTCTGCCTACGCCTACAACCTACAACTACAACTGTTCTCACAATAGTCAAGTGTACTACTAATACTCCATCCAGCTCCATAAGGTATATTTATATCCCTTTTAGGATTTGAATATAATGGAATAGAGCTTCTTCCTCAGCTCTGGTAGTTTCGGGGTATAAGGAATTACACACGTACGAGGACTCACTCACTACGGTCTTGCTTCGTAAACGTTCCTCTTCTTCTTTTTCCACATCTTCCTCTTGTGAAGAAGCTTCTTCTGAATCTTCTCTGGGATGATATATATATGGCTTATCTCAGTGTGTAATACTGGGCCTCCATGATGCTATGCACCGAACATTGCACAAGAGTGGGCTTTTGCACTCCATTTCCATTCAAAGTTTGAGTTGCTCTCCTTCTTCGCAGATTTCTTCATGCAAACAACTAGTACAACTGAAACTCCGATACTCCACGTTTTGTTATGGATGTTCCGTTACGTATCAGTATCACTACGCCACGAAGAAAAGAGATGCACCACTCAATTTTCCTGTGCAACGAACGAACGAAACGAAACGAGCAGAGTAGAATAGTATAATATATTGTATAGTGGTACATCCGTAGCTTACCATTTTACGATTTTACCATTTATACCATACACCAGTAGCACTACATAATATGCCTTTGGCTTTTCCATAGTTCCAGCTTCCAGCGAGCTAGCTCAGCAATTTTCCAAAATGGAAATGAGACGGAGAAATTAAATTGTAATAAATATCATCCTTCCCTTTCCTTCTCTTCTTCCAAATTGAAACTGTCTATACAGCTCCAACTGTTCTATATTTATGTGGTTATGCATCCTCAGAAACCATTATTCTGTCCTCCTATCATTTTTCCAGATTGTTCCAAATAATATTACCTAAATAGTACCAACCTTGTATATTACATAAATTATAGAAAACCAGCAGTAGTGGATGCAGTCAAGCTTACACGACAACAGGAGGAGCAGGAACATTACCCAATTTCCAAAATAATGTGTTTCCTTCCCACAATTACGACACACCACGATGATGATGAGATCAACTAGATCGTCGTCAGCCTCCTTTCTCCTCCACCCAGGAAAAAATTATTATTTATCATGTTTGCAACTCCCGTCTTCATTTTCCATCAGATTAAACATTTATTCGCAGACTCTAAATTTACGTATTCTCTCTCATTTCCTGCTGTTTTCATATTGTTATTCGGTAAACTTTTTGCATAGATCATCATCAAATCAGTGAAAAAGGTAAAAGGGTTCGAATTTTTGAAAAGTATTGGCGTTTTATTTTATTTTTTAATTTTCTGGACGAGCTGTCATTCAAAACTACCAATCAAGTATTCATGTTTTATATCATGCATAAAATATATGGGAAATTGGAATTAGTTGTTATTTTGAAACGGATTTTGTGGAGAGGAGGAACTGAAAATTAGGCTTTGAAGGAAGTTGTAAATTGACACTTTTCTGTTGCTGGAAATTGGCCAGGATCGCATCTCTAGTTTCCACAGAATCACATTTCCACCGCACTTCAAAAAGCAGAGTAGCTCAAGTTGTTTGTAATGTAGTAATGTAAACCTAATCGCACTACTACTACTACTTGTTACCTGCAAAAGTCGTTACGAAAATGAACCGTATCTTATGTCATGTCGAAACTGCTTTGGTTCTCTTTGGTGAATTTGTACTCTATGACATCATACATTTTGAGATAAACCCTAAAGTGCATGAAATAAACTATTATTATATTTTAAAAGAAATGGTTTTGCTTTACATGTATGCATACTACATAATACCAAAATGCATGCTTAAAAATGCATTAATAAAAATATAAATAAAATGCATTAGCCGCGATTTATTTTGCAGATCAAGCGAGACTAGCAACTTTATTCTCATGATTTTTTAGGATTCATGGTCATCATAAAGTTATTCAATTTTCTACAATTTGCGCAAGCAAATATAGTAATATTGAGAGCATATTTTTGAAATATGAGGTAAGCTTGTTGTTTTTTCTCCTGGAACCTACTCAGGTAGAAATTGGAAATTTTTCCAAGAACACTAATGTAAAATTTTAAAAGTGTTGCTGTTATCAGCCAGCAATCAACTTTCCAACATTAATTCTTTTCACATCACAACAAATCACTTTTTGTGCGAGAGCATTTTGGTTCTCTTCTTTGCAGGAGGGACTCACGTTCCATCTCGTCGCTGAGGACGACGATAGCTCCAACTTTCTCCACTGTCACCTTTTCCGGTTCCTTTCTTTGCTTTCCTTTCAACAGTCCATTGGATGCAAAATCTTATATACGCATACTATAGATGCAAATGTTTGCTTCAATATTATATACATTTTGCAGCATAAACATTTTTTGCAACATTTTTCCTTACATGCTACGTACATTTTTTAAACTGTTTTTTTTGGCAATTTTTGATACATTTTTTGGATTTTTATATCGTTTGCACATTTTTCTTCTTGTAAAGTTTCAATTTTTTTGGGACTTAAGCCCGCACCATGCATATTAGTATACTAATAGCTATCATCAGTTGTGTGCGGTTAGTTGCAGCACAAACTGCGTTTGTCTACCAATTTAATGACACATAAAGTAATGATTGATTGATTGCTTCATGCAAGCAAGAGAAAAATGATTTTTTTAGTTGATTTTTTAAAATTTTAAATTTTTTGTAGTTTTTTGTTTCTATAGACCAAATGAGCTTTGTCTAAATGGTCAAAATTCCCTATGTTTTGTTTTCTACCTTATAGGACGTTTTTTGAGTGACGTCAACACTGTCAAGAGACTTCCCCTGGGAAGATCAATTAATAAGTTCCTTCGATTTAATCGAAGTTTAAAATTGAGTGACGTCATTTGCGAAGGAAATGCGTCGTTTAAATTCTTGCATTGCAATTTACATTTTACCTATCAATATTTACAACTTTTTGGAGACCTTTGGAAATTGTAAAGTGTCCAACGGAGATTTTTGAAACTGTTCTCCGCTTCGCCAATTTGTTTCAGTTCAGTATGTATGATAATTGTGGTCAAAATGTAAATTTCGTTTTTTTTTCAATTCTATTCATGAGATTCACTGATTTTAGTAAGTTTAAATATTGAAAGTAAAAACATGGAAATTGAAAATTTGTTTTTT
>JABASF010000974.1:0-28352 GCA_019776145.1 Harlomillsia oculata
TAGTAGTGTTTTTTTTATATATTCAACATTATCCGCTGAGTCAAAACTTTACCATAATGCGTACTCGTACTTTGTGCATAATTGCATACTTCATCTACGAATTGTCGAGACCGATAGAAGGAGGAATTCTCTATCCTAAGGAATCCGAATCCCGAGAAGTAAAGTCATTAGACGGGATTTGGAGTTTTCGGTTGGACGGTTCTGATATATCTAAACCTGATGCTGGGTTCCGGGAGCAATGGTACCTGCGTCCACTTTCTCAGGTTTGACACTTTCTCATTAGTCATTAATTACATCAGTTGCCACTAGCCATTTTATAACATCACATATAAGTAAACGTCTTATAGATTAAGATCTATAGATTGTAACATTGAACAAGTCCCGGTCCTTATTCCTAGACGTAAAAATGCTCAAAAATGCTTTTGTTCTTATTTGCTGTGAAAAAAAAGACTGGAGACGTGGATTTAATGCCTGTACCCAGCAGTTTTAATGACATCACCGAAAAGAAAGCAGTGCGAGATCACGTGGGATGGGTCTGGTATCAAACAACCTTTTGGATTCCAATTCGATGGCAAATGGACCAAAGAAAAGTTTTCCTTCGATTTGGAAGTGTCAACTACAATGCTGTTGTGGTAAGCCGGAAGTGGAAGTCTGATGGGTACTGATGACAGGAAACATGTTATATTGAAACATGAACGATTAGTTTAGTATTACTTGTTTTTTTTGTAGTGGGTGAATGGAGTCCATATCATGAATCACACTGGTGGTCATTTGCCTTTCTGTGGAGATATCACAGAAGACGCAAATTATGGACTGAAGAATTTATTAGTGGTTGCTGTGAACAATACGCTTTCTCCTACAACCATTCCACAAGGAACATTGTCATATCCGAAGGATCGATCTCGGTATCCTCCGGGATATACCGTTCAAACATACAATTTTGACTACTTTCATTTTGCTGGGATTCACAGGCCAGTTTATGTTTACACCACACCAAATTTCTATATAGATGATATAACAATATCCACTAGCGTTTCCAACCAGTCCCAACTTCTTGGAATTGTCAGCTATTCTGTATCCGTTCAGTCAGATACTATGGACAATTCTGTGAATGGAAATGAAAGCTATAAATGCGATGTGATTGTGAACGATCACAAAGGCGTTAAAGTAGCCATGAGACGTGAATGCGAAGGAGTAATTGACATTCCTTCAGTAAATCTCTGGTGGCCTTATTTGTCGCATCCGGATCCTGGTTATTTGTACACACTCGAAGTTCGGGTAATTAACAGTGATACCCCGGATGAAGAAGACGTCTATCGTCTTAAGTTTGGAGTTCGAACTATTGCTTGGTCAAGTACCTCATTTAAAATAAATGGAAAACCATTTTATTTTCATGGTTTTGGAAGGCATGAAGATTATCATGTGCGTAAATGACTAATATTATTAGCTATGATCTTTCAACCCAAAACACAGACTTTTTTGTAATGAATTGATGAATGACAGGACAGTTGAAATATTATACATGATGACTATGGCATTTGTGCGTATGATTTAGATCCGTGGTCGTGGTGTCGATTGGGTCATGCTTGTCAAAGATCACAACCTTTTGAGATGGGTCGGTGCAAATTCGTACCGAACATCACATTACCCCTATGCAGAAGAAATTCTTGATCTGACTGATCGCTTGGGTCTCGTTATAATTGATGAGTCGCCCGCTATTGGACTTTCGTAATTTCATACTAATAATTAAAAATTTCTTACTTTTTATTTTCACATCTTCGGAAACTAATGTAGGGTTTGCGTTCACAGAGGTTTTGGCGAAACTCTCATGGAAAATCACATTCAAGTCATGAAAGAATTGGTCCAAAGAGACAAAAACAGAGCTAGCGTTGTTATGTGGTCTATTGGAAATGAACCTAAATGCATGGAACCACCTGCAAAGGAATATTTTAAGTAAGTAACAAAGTTTATTTATTTAATGTCTGCATTTAATGTTTTAACGGTTAGTTATTGATATTACATTATACTCATGAAATGAATCCTTTGTCCCCTCAGTCGTGTCATAAATGAAACGAGATTGGCTGATCCTGGAAATCGACCTGTGACTATCGTTTTAAGCATGGAATTCTACAATCACACCGTTTGTTTTTTTATGCAAATCAATTGCATTTCTATTTAGTTATTGAAATAAACTCATGTATCATTTTTTTTGACGAACCATTCACAGGCTCCCGATTTAGATGTCGTATCCATAAATCGATACTTTGCCTGGTACAGTGATACGGGACGTACAGAAGTAATTCCATTTCAGATGAAAACGGAAGTCCATAGCTGGTTCAAAACATACAATAAGCCGGTTCTAGTGACTGAGTACGGAGCTGGCTCATTAGCAGGAATGCATACGGTATTATATTTTTATGCCAATATTGTTTGCATTTTAAGCAAAAGTTATTGTATGTAATATTATCGTCCAAATGTACTGTAGAATCCTTCGTTCATTTGGACTGAGGATTATCAAGTGGAATACTTACGAAAACACTTCCACGTCTTTGATTCACTTCGAAAAACGTCCCCGTATTTTATTGGAGAAATGATTTGGAATTTTGCAGACTTTGCCACACCTCAAGGTATGTTGTGTTAATTAATGTGACTATCGCATTGCAAACCAATTTTATTATTACTTTTATAATTAATAATAATAATTCAATACTTTACGGAAACTAAAATAATTCTCACTTTTCAGAAACTTTTCGACCCTGGGGTTGCATGAAAGGTGTATTCACGAGAGAAAGACAACCGAAAGCTGCAGCATTTGCCGTTCAAAAACGTTACTTTACGCTTGCAAATGAAACTTGCTCCAGTTGCTTTAAACTTTTCACGTTGGGGCTAAAGTCCAGAAACTAAGTTAATTAGTTTTTACATTCTGTTAATGTGAACAATGGGAAGTGGTATTTATTAGTATTGGCAAACAACTTTGAGTGAGCTTTTCATGCGATTGAAATTATGTTGACATTGAAATTTCTTTACTCACCGATTGTCATTAGCGTACACGAAAATAGCTACAAAAGCTGTATTTCGACTGCAAAACTTTAATTAATTTTAATAATTTTAGGTATGAACTTCAAAGCGACTGTAAACTGGCAACTTACTATGTTTTGTTTGATTTTTTTGTACAACATTGTGTACGTGAAATCCACATTTCCACGTGGAAAATTGACTACTTTAATTGTTGACTGTTGTTAATTAATTGACTATTTTAAATAGCTCCTTAATTTTAGTCTTATTACGCTGTTTTAGTGTACTCGAAATGGTCATACGAATAGAAATATTATTGCTTCAGTAATTAATGCAAAGGACCACCTCTCAAGTAATAATGTCCGTAATTGAATTATTGTCAAGATTTGTAATTTTAATGACGAGAAAAACAGCTTTTTAAACCTTATTGGTATTCACGTGGCCTTGCAGTTGAATATAATGTAATTTTGAAAGGTGCATTGGAAGTACATATGTTTACATAAAAATAGTTTGTTATTTAAAATGCTCTTTCATAATCAAATCAGTAAAAACATCATGATTGTGAATGACTGTGCCTCAAATTCCCCATAAATGGTTTTGCTATTGTTATTGGGTTCATTCCGGAATTTCTGAAAAGGGTGCTTTAAATTTGGCATTGTTTCTATATACTAATATATATATCCTTCGGATTTTCCAATAATAATGATAAATTCAAGCAAATTGGCAAAATCTCAATGTGCCCATATACGTTCACTCACTGTTCACGCACGTCTAATTGAAAGCTTAAAATGATTACGAGTCACAGTCACAATGTAGAATATAGCACGAGTTGCATCTTGCATGAGTCTCGTAATGTCGTAATGTCGTAAGTCGTAATCATAAATTAATGTAATATAAGCCGGTTTAATCAATCAAGTATTCTGTCCTTGACATTGCACTGGGAAGAATTAAAAGGGAAGCTATAATATGACACTTGAAGTTTTCTGCAATCATAATTTTGAATTGATACTCAAGCCGGATTTATTTAATCAACCGTTTCACTTCTATACACTACACTTATTATATAATACACTTCCACATCATCTCGAAATGTATAACATTATTTAATGAACATCCTCATTTATTAAACGAAGATATGACACGTCATAAATCGGACATGATAACATTCATAATTATTCATGCTTATTCTATACAGTATACCTGTATACTATGCATATTGCAAACACTTGATTTCATTACAACATTACATAAAAACGATACGTATTATTCTTGTATTTTTCAGGATACTTCTAGAGGCTTCCACAATGATAATGAAAAAATCTTTTAGTCTTATTCGCATTCTCTCTTTGCTCTCATCGTCTCATCATCGCGTCGTTCATGTTTGTTGCGAATCCTATAGTAATCCACAAAATGCAAAGAAACGTCCTTGGGGTTTAAAAGTAATGCTGACTGGGCTGACTCTGACTACTACTCTGATCTCTGATCTCAATGAGTTGAAAAACGAAAAACACAGACAAGCCTTATATACACGTATGTACCACTAAATGAAAAAAATCAAAGCAATAATTTCCAGTGCTATGCTAATTACTAATGCCTATGCAAAGTGCAACAAGAAAATGAACATCACAATGGCAAATGAAATGGCATACAATACGATAAACTATACTTTCCGTTCATTGCATTATTATCCAGTTTTGAGGGAAATATAGTAAACAGGTAAGCTCCGTAAGGTAAACATAATGCTGCATTTACATGGATTACAGTGGAGGAAAGTGATAGCATTTTTATCAAATATCGTTTTTCGTGATTGAAATACCGGGGAAATGGCAAAAAATCCTAACATTAAATATGTAGCATCAAAATGGAAGTTAGACGTGGTTGGAAGTTGGAATACAGTGAAATTGTGAAATAACACGTCATAATCAACAATAGCTCACAATATATCTCAACAAACGCAAACGATGAGGGGTTTTTACATAAGAAAAAAAATGAGAGTCCGTTGAAATGAAATATCCCGTGAGCTTGTGCTTGCAATAATGGAATGCAATGTAAATGTAATAATGGTAAATGCGTATGTGCCGTGCTATGCCTATGTAAATGGCTCCACCTGGGCTCATTCCTCCAGAGAAGAGCAGAGCTCAATGGTAAAATCCGTGTGCATTCATCGTCAGCAATTCACGACGAGACGGACGTCTTAAAGTGTGTGCGAAGTAATATTTTTTGTAATTTTCTTTGAGAAATTACTAATTACATGGTGACTTGAACAAAATCTTTATTTTTGTTCCAAAGTTTAGTATCATTTGTCAAAGATTTGGATTTTTGTCACTACTCGCTGCACGGTTATGGTATTTTCAAAATTATGGAGTTTTGTATCAAGTTTTGTGGAATGACGACGTGTTGTTGTGAACATTATTGTGGAGCGTAAGCTGAGAGATTTTGTAGAGACGACGAGAAGTGTTTTATTGACATTTTACTGTATATATTTTTGTGGAAAGATTATTTTGTGTCTTGTCCAGAAGACGCAATTTTAACCATGGTTCCAATTTTGGAGACTTTAGTTTTGCTCCTTTTGGTTGGACCTGTTTCGTTATTTTTAGTAACTGTCTTTATTCTCGCGGCTTTGGGAAAATCGCTTGGATTTCGACGAAAATATGTCCGGTTTTTGCTTTATATTTTTGAGGTGAGTTTTTCTAGGATTAATATACTTCTTTCTATCATTACTACACGTTTTAATGAATCATGCAAATACATTACATCGTTAACATCCATTAGAATTCACTATTGTCATATTAGTAATAGTATTGACTTAATGTACATTTCAAATCTGAGACTTAATCGGAATCATTTCCATTTTAAAATGGGATGACTTCCTTGACATCGACATCATAAGTAACGTTTAACATTGTTCGGTAATTAAGGTAATCCTTGTCATGATATGATGATTTGAAATGGAGTTGTATTATAGCAACATGGGTTGTTATAATAGTCGATTTTGTCAATAGGATTGTGCTGACTCGACTAGTTAGCACCGTTTACACAAAATTGCAATTGGATCTATGATGTAAACATTACTCCTGTAAATTGTATTCAATGAATAGTTAAATAGTAATTGTGGAAAGAAAGCTTCATTTCCCCATTTTTGTTGGTGAGAAATAGTAGGAACGAATGGCAGTAATTGTACTAGAGAATATAAAAAGTTTTTTGTTTCACAATGAAGGGATTACCATTACCACATACTATTACTAAAACACAGCAACATCAGGACAGGCTTTGGCAAGCAATTGAAATAGAAACCATAATACACAATCACGACATCACACTTGCAAATGCAATCATCATGTGTCCTCCAAGAATAAAAGGAGTTGTTTTATTTTGAGCACAAATACTTTTTTTGTTCTAGTATGGAAGACGAAGAATTGAAAGAGCAAATAAACAAAAGTACGGAAGTGATTATGAAGATGATGAGTCTTCAGACGGGAGTGAAGATTCTAATGCAAATCGAAACATGAAAGGGGTCTCAAATACCAATGAGCTGGAAAATGATGTACGTATGTCACGATTTTACTTTAGTAAATAATTTTGATGTTGGTAATAAAGTGGATGGGTTCGAATGTTGCGATATTGTTGCAGGGCGATATTTCTCAGGAGCTTAAAACCCGGTTCGAGTTCTCGGAAATTTTTGGCTTCATTAACTCTGGAATTGAAGCAATTGTCGAAGACCAAGTAACGCAACGGTTTGCATCTGAAGAACTTAAGGTAATTGTGCAAGTTGTTTACTTTTTTTTTGTAAGTATAAATGTAAATAGTAAGTATGGAACAAGGCTTTGATTGATGCGTACGCGTCATAAGATTCAGAAGGGCGTTGAACCATTTTGAAACACTTCAGTGTAGTGTAGGTCAGCAGAGTCAGCACAGAAATGCTAAGTTGCATATTACGTATATCATACATTGCATATGATACTGGTTATTGCTCATAATTAAAGCAAATTATTGATTGACTGATTGAGAAGTTGACGGTCATACTTTTAGTTCAAGTGTCGCGTAAGAGATAATGTTATCTTGAAACATAGTATGACTACTTTGGTAAGTCATGAAGTAAAGACCAGATAAGCAAATAACTCAACGCGACTGATTGTACTAATCGCCTGCTCCGTATTCCAATTCTGAAGGCAAGTACAATGTGATTTTGGGTGAAACCGATGATGTACCTTATATACATAACTGTAGAAATCTAAAGAATTCCAATTGGAATTAAGAATGGACCGGCTTTTTCATTGTTAACCTCAAATCTATATCAGCTAACGTGCGTGCATGTAAGGACGTTCTGCTTTGATTCAATGTACAGAAAGCTTACTCGCTTGTTACTTGTTACAAGGATATAGTTGTTCCTCGAACTACTGCAGTAACGATGATATGTCATTGAATTGTGTGACGTAGTCAGTTTTTATTATATAAAGCCTTACAGTAATTTCAACGTAAATTGCAATGGTGCATGATAAACGAGAGGAAGGAAGACAGGGAAGAATGATCAAATATTCAAATTATGCGTTGTTGGCAATGATGAGTTTGTGCTTTGAGTTTGAGGTAACATTGGACCACTTAAATAAGTTGATTTCGCTTGTTTCTTTCCTTGTATCTTTCTGCATGGTTTATTAACTATACGGGGAAGACATTCAGAAACGGTCCATAGTCTGTACACTGTGGGTTATGGGCATGGGTATGCAATTGTACGGCCTTGGTTCACTATGATGAGAAGAGAGAATGTCGTTTTCGTAGACCAATTATTGCACAGTAAGTTGTTGCACCTGCAATTGATGGTTTTATTTTCATCCTTAAATTCTTGTAATAGCATTTTAAAAAGTTCAAGAAATGTAGTCTGATCGTCCACTTTATGGAGTAATAATCAATGCTACATGAGAACATTGTGTACATTTTTATGATTATTTTTTTGCAGTCATGGAATTTGCTGACCAGAACAAATCGTCACTATGAATTTATATCGTGGCGACTGTCGTTTATCTGGGTGTTTGGCTTTGTCATCCGTTATTGTATACTTTTGCCCATCCGAGTTACAATATGTTTCCTCGGGGTAAGTTAATCGGTTGTTGCTACTTCCTCTTTCGTACTCAGTAGTACTATGACATTCACTGTAAACATGTTTGAACAACTTAATCTAATATAATATCCTCAGGACATTGCATCAGACCGGTACACGACTAAATAGACGTAGACTTCATAAATATGATTTCAATTATGCTTTATATAATCTAATAAGTTATTGGTATGCATTCGTTCATAATTGTTTGTTTGACACCTACATACTTGTGTTGGGAAGAACTAGCATGTGTACATCTTTACAAGTACATTTGAAAACGAGGAAAAACAAAATTTTCTTTAATTATCTTGAATGATTGTAAAGTTTGACAAATCTGTAAAGTATGCAATTTTTACATTACACATTTGTACTCAAACATAAACTATACATACAAAACATTGATTTCCATGTCCTAGCATCATGGGATTTTCGTTCCTTACACTTTGCTCTGCCTCTTTCACACTCTGTTCTGAGCTCAACGTTATGTTATTGCAATACACTTTATGGTGAGATCGTATCTAAACTTAAACCTACGGTTGGCCTCTGTGGGCCACCTGATGGTTTCTTAATATACGTTGCATTGTACGTACAAGCCTACTTCTTCATTCCCACGCTTCACACAAACTTACACACGGGCACGGGCACTCTACGCATTTGACATGACTGTAGCATGGCCCGCCTGGCACTTAGACGGCTCCCGGGAATGCCGCATGCCGAAACTCATAACTTTAATGACACAATGAAGTGGAATCTCAATTGGTCATGTTCAGATCACACAGTTTTGGGAATATCACTCACAAAATTTGTTACTGTTATTGTATATAATGCTTAGCTTTTATTATCATAATTCTGTATCACGCACATCACAAAAATATTCTTGATGTATGTTTTATACAATTTGAAATATGGTGCAATGTCGTTTGGGGCTACTTGGGATTTTTTTTACAGACTCTGACGATGACAGCTTTGACATTCTTCATTGGATTGATACCTGATAGACTCCCCATAAAGAAGCAACTGAATAATTATGTGTTCAAATTCTCCTTTCGTCTACTGTCCCGAGCATTTTCTGCTATTGTCACTTACCATTGTTTGGAGAACAAGCCAAGGAAAAGCGGAATTTGTGTTGCCAACCACACTTCACCGATTGACGTCGTTCTTCTAGCTTGCGATTCTTCGTTTGCTCTGGTCAGATTAATTGATTCGTCGACATCAATTATTGTTATTGCTTTGCTTGATCTGTTTGTCTGCACTGCATGTACTTACTAAATATGCCTGCTTGCTTTGTGAATTGTTCTTGGGTCGTGAAGGTGTTGAGAGTTTGTTGGGTACGGGTTTATGGGTGGTGGAGTGGAGAGGTCGTGTGCTATGAAAATTTTGGGCTTTGCCCTGAACATGGTTCCAGATTTTGGACATTATGTTACTTGTTACATTACAGTGTTTTTACGTTACAATATTTACTTAAAAACTTACTATAGTTAGTACTATAATCTAAAAAATGAGTACAATGACGTTTACAAAACAACTGAGTATTAAGATCATTTTCTTTTGAACAAGACGTTTATGTTGACTTGTATGATCCAATGTATGAACTTAACATTGCATTGAGGGTCTAATTCTAATCACTTTAAAGGTCGTTTGTTTAACAATGTCGACCGCTTTTGTTGGAGTTCTTCCTCGATCAAACGCCGTATTGCGCCGAAAAATGTACAACATAGTCTGTCTAACAGCATTTGAAGTTCTCTCTTGGTCTATTTCGGCTGTTGTGACACACCATGATACAAAAAACCGTCCTGGGCGTAAGAACACACGCTTTCTGTCTGTAAAACAGAAATTTGTGAAACATTAATTATTAATTATGCTCCAATTTTTAATTTTAAGGACGAGCATTCGCTCCTGATGGCTCCTTAATGACACTGGAAAATGGAGGTGGGGGTATTTGTGTTGCAAACCATACATCGCCAATCGATGTCCTTGTTTTAGCTGTTGACAATACCTATGCTATGGTAAAATGGAGAGTATTATTAAATTGTTACAGATGAATGTTAAATTGTTTACTTAATTTATTGAACCAACCACTTTTATACCACGTCAACGCACTGTAAAACTGTAATGTAATGTCACAAAATGTGTATTAACCACTTCATCACAATTCCAAATGGAACATTATTATTGTATCCTGTATCCACCGACTTGGATAATATATAGACTCGTCTTAAAATTTGGTCGAATTCTAAATGGATTAAAATCAGACGCTGATTGTGTTTGATATGATCAAATTTATTTTTATGAGCTTTCGTGTGTTTGCTTTTTGTGTTTAGATTTTGTGCTTCCTGTATGATTGTTTTGTTACTGTAATTTTGCATTGTAGGTATAGTTTTAGCATTAAACAAACGTGTTTTTTGTAACTTATTGAAATTGAAATGCTTGTATTAGATTGGACAGCGTCATGGAGGATTTCTGGGAGTTCTTCAACGGGCTTTGGCAAGAGCGTCATCGCATATTTGGTTCGAAAGATCTGAGATGAAAGACCGAGAGGCTGTAGCTAAGAGGTACGTTTATTTATCCAACACAATATCAGAATTTATTGTGCTTTTACTGTACAATGCTCTTATAATGTTGCTGTTTGAATTTTTAGATTAAGAGAGCACGTTGAAGACTCAACGAAGCTTCCCATTCTGATCTTTCCTGAAGGTACGTGCATTAATAATAGTGCTGTTATGCAGTTCAAGAAAGGATCGTTCGAAGTTGGAGGAGTTATATATCCAGTTGCAATTAAGGTATGCACTGAAACTAAAAAATCACTATAACTTTAGTAATAAATTACTACGATATTTCTATTATACTTAATAATTTGAAAATATAGTAATGTAAAATGCCCAAAACACCAAAACAAAAATATAACATTGTCGTGTATTTCTTGTTTTTTTAGTACGATGCAAGATTCGGCGATCCATTTTGGGACTCTAGCCAGTATAGTATGTTGCAATATTTGTACATGATGATGACCTCGTGGGCCATAGTTTGTGATGTATGGTACCTTCCTCCCATGGTCCGAAAGAAGGAGGAGTCTGCAGTTGAATTTGCTAATAGAGTAAGTGTGTATTGATTTGGAGGTACCTTGTGTTAGGATATTTTAAATTGTAATAATTGACTTTTGAACAGGTAAAGGCAGCCATTGCCCGCAAAGGGGGTTTAGTAGACTTGGACTGGGATGGACAATTAAAGCGAGCTCCAGCCAAGAAGGAATGGAAAGAGCAACAACAATTAGAATACTCCAAAAAATTTGCGCATTCTCCTAGACACATTGTATCATCAACAACAGATGCAAAAATTGATAGTCCAAATCCTAGTACCTAGATTTTGTAATTCTGATCACACGATGCAATTCTACAAAATAAATTAATTTCGTATTTATATCTAGCCAGTTGAAGGTATTTTCCCTTGAAATAGGTTAGATTGCTTTAACTTCGTATTGTTGAGAAAATATTGTTGATTAGTTGCTATTTGAGTAAGCCATTAGGTGCCATACTAAAAACTCTCGCATTTTATGGTTATTATAATGTCCAATTTCTTACGATACTACACCGATTCCAACTGAATGATCCCCGTGCTTCGGTGTACTTCAATTCAATACGAATTAAGTGCAATCTCTCTCGTTCGGGTAAACTACGCGCACATTTATCTCACACGCATTGCCTTATTTTAATGTTGTTTTTGTATTACAATTTGCGTAAACTTAATATTGTTGTTATGTAATAATTACTATGTTTAAAATGCTGTAATGTACTAAACTGTACATAGCGAAAAGTTTTCATACAAATACAGTTGTAAACAATTAATTAATTATACCAATTACTTTTTCAGACAGGGGTTTTTTGGAAAAAAAATGTGATATAAATCATAATCCCGGTTAAAGGTCCTTTTGCATGAGTCTTGTAAGCAAAGTGATACAAGAGTGTTGTTTTTTTGTAGACTAGAGATTATTAATATATATAATATATAATACATATATATAGTTTTTTGAGGACAAATACGCACTGATTGAACCCTGTGGTATTGTACTGATTAACGATAAGAATGAAGACATGAGATGATTTAATAACAAAGCGGCTCTAAAAATGCAGTTTATTATTGGTAGTTATATTGTAAAAATAGGTTAAAATTCATTTTATTTCCATGTTCATAAAATCGTGAAAAGTTACATAAATAAGAATAATTTTATACGAAGTTCCATAATATTCCATATTATTCATACGTAAAAGAATAGCTTAAGGACATGAAATCATACGGAACGTAAGACATTATACTGACGCAGAATGTGCACTTTTTCATGTCCGTCCGTTATTTGATACAAAATGCAAGCAAAGGACGTTCTAGTTGAAAGGCCATCAGGGAAAATTAAAACTTATAATTATGTTTTAGTAGTCACTTTAATTAATTAATTGCACTTTAAAGAGTTAGGTGCTTTATAATTTTATGAAAGAATTTCATGCATTTCATTTCATTCATGTTTCTGCACTTTATGTAGTTGATTGCCGTAGCAACAGGATTTTTACGCTTTGGTAATGTCGTCATGGATACGGATGCTACACGGAGATTTGTTTGTTTACAAGAATGGTTCTATTGATTTTGTGTTGAAAGCTGGCAGTGACGATGTGGTAGTTGACCTGATAGGACCTCGTAGGATTTTGTCCGTTGAGTTTTGAGTTTGTTATTAGCATTTCTTTCGTCTCATTTTTGTGAGGAGCGAAGCAAAAGTTGGCGGTTGGTGGATTTGCAGTTTAGTGCCACCTAGCAAACGAGACTACTGGCAGGTTTTGGCTGGCTCGAGAGAGAAGACGGCAGAAAGAAGAGAAATTCGACAGGTACGACAGAAATTCGTAAGTTGCTTTCTGTGTAAAGGTTTGATGTATTTGATCAAACGTGATAATTTTGAATTTAAAAAATATATGACCTGAAGGGTCAGTTGGGAGTGCTTTGCAAACTTGAGTTTTGTTTGAGTGTCTGTTTCCATTTCAAATGTAAATTTGCGTGTATCAGTGACACTGGTGAGCGGAGCAAAGTGGAGTTGGGTCACGTTTTTGTTCCCTCTCCAACAGCGAAGAATTCACCATGTCCTCGTCATCTACGTCGTCGTCGGTGACCTCTGGAGCAACGATTGATGATCATGGACAGTCTCAGTCTGATATTGCTTCCCTTATCAGTTTGGGCAACAGTCGATGGTTCTTCAACAAAGATAAATTAGAACAGACACCAAGTCGAAAGTATGGGATTGATCCCGATCGGGAGTTGGGTTATCGACAACAATGTGCTAACCTTATTCAAGATATGGGTCAAAGGCTTCAAGTGTGAGTATATTTTCAAGTATTCTAATTTTTCAGTTCATTTCATTTTGTTCACAATTCGTCAAGTACCTTTTTGTTTAGAGAATTTAATTTGTGGAAAATCTGTTGAGTGTGAGTTTTACTCTGTGTGTCGTATAACTACGTAGTATCCTTGGATGTTTCATCATCCATTTTTCTCGTAGTTTTCATTTTGTTAAATGTTTATTTAATTTCAATACGACGAATTACATTTTTATTTAAAAGAATTGACGTATTAAAGGAATTGAGGATCTAATAATTTTTTTTTGTTTACAGGAATCAATTATGCATCAACACCGCAATTGTGTATATGCATCGGTTTTATATGTATCACTCTTTTACTCAGTTTAATCGCAATCAAATGTCCACAGCATCGATATTCCTTGCAGCAAAAGTAGAAGAACAACCAAGGAAGCTGGAACATATTATTAAAGTGTCTCATTACTGTCTGAATCGCGAAACTAATCCACCAATTGACCTAAAATCTGATGTAAGAGTAATCACGTTTTTTTTTTATTTTTGTACATTGACAAAGTACTGAATTTTGTCAGAATTAGTACGTAGATAAAATTAGTTGTACCGCAACTATCTCTGTAATTGCGTTTGTGATTGAAATTATAGCAATATAAAGAACAATCCGCAGAACTAGTGATGTACGAGAACATTCTTCTCCAGACGCTTGGGTTTGATGTTGGAATCGATCATCCACATACACACGTTGTCAAGTGTTGCCAATTAGTTAGAGGTAATTGTCAAATACGTGGTCTTTTTGTAAAAAAACACGATTTAAGTTTACTATTGTAATTGACATACTCACTTTGTAAAAAAAATAGTGAAACTTGTTGTTAATGATTTTGCAGCTAGTAAAGATCTTGCTCAGACGTCTTATTTCATGGCTACCAACAGGTACATGAATACCATTCATGTAATGGACAGATGACATGGGGCATTTATAGTGAATTTGCATTTATAAAACTTTCGATTATTTTTTCAGTCTTCATTTAACCACAATGAGCTTACAGTATAAACCGACTGTCGTGGCATGCGTGTGTATTCATTTGGCTTGCAAATGGTCAAGTTGGGAGATACCACGATCTAAAGAAGGAAAGGATTGGTTTTCGTATGTTGATGATAGTGTTACCCTGGAACAGCTTGAAACTATCACTAATGAGTTCCTCAATATATTCAATAAATCTCCCTCAAGACTGAAAAAGAAAATATTAAGCTTAAGTCAGCAGTCTGGGGGTCATTACGCCTTAACATCGTTTCCATCACATATTAGTTTGGATCCGTCAAAGCCTCTCAAGCCGCCTGGACCCTCTTCTCCTTCGCCTAAAAAGTTCAATTTACTATAATAATGTTTTTAACACATTGGTTGAAACAGAAGTGCAGCCATTCACTTTGTGATTTTTTTCAGAGTTCCAACGACGCCAACGAAACCTGTAACAATTGTACCAAAACATGTAAAAGCTCATGTTCCTTCGCTTCAGTCAAATAAGCCTCCTATTGCTAGTGGACATCATGCGGCTTCATCGACTGCAACAGCAAACAAGCAAGGATTTCATGCGGGCTGGAAACCTCCTCTGCCTCTTCCGTTTGTTAAAGAATCTTATCAGAACACGTCGCAAGCTGGTCCTCATCATCATGGAAAAGTGCATGTTCCACCACATGTTCACCCTTCCATGACATCGTCTTCGTACAGATCATCATCTAGTGGTCCAAGTCATCATGGTCCCCATCATTCGCAAACTAAACCAAGTGAACCACTGATGCCCCCTCGTAGCGACGCCATTCGGACTGATGTACCGCCTCCTGCATATTCCAAAGCATTGTCTAATGTTCCGTCCGGTGGTAATGGGAATAAAATACCCGTGCACCCGGCTTTGCCGCTGCCGTCCAATAAGCCAGCAGCTCATATCCAGACAGGAAATAATATTAATATTTCTACCGGAAACGTTGTGAATAATAAAGCAGCACCAACCTCCATCGCTGGCCATAATGTTTCGCAGCAAATCAAAAAGCTACCTTTTCCTTCAGAAGTAAGAACCCTATATGTGGTTTTTATATGTTACAATTTGTGTAAATCATTTTTCATTCATGATTTATTCATTACTCTAATTTTTAATCATACATAGTGTCCGATTCCGTTGAAACGTGAGCGTGAAGGTGGTGACGAACGTCGTAACCATGTGTTAAATTTACCGCCGCAGCCCCCGCTACCGCCCAATCCACAGCAACCGCCTGTACAGCCTCAACTTATTGTATCACCTAAAGTTTCAGCCCCCCTGCATTCGCAACCCCCATCATCAGTGCCTATAATTAAAAAAGAACCTCTTCCTGTTCCTCGCACCTCTTCTCTCTTCAGTCCAGAGTCCAGTTCCGTGCCGATTAAATCAGAACCCATGGCGCTTCCACATGGGACCGCTGGCCATATTGGCCACGTTACGCTTCCATCGTTAAAGCATCAACTCCGGCGAGATGTGACTCCTACCACCGGTCTCTTACATAATGGAACCGGAACTGCCTTAAGTTCTCTGTTCCCCAATCTGAGCTCTGCTTCAGAATATTCTGCTGGAGCTCATGTGGCAAACAATAATAGTGGAGGACTCAGTACCCCTCAGGTGCCAAACGTTACTGCGGACTTGCCACCAATCTTACTGCCACAGGCTGCTTACACACCGTCTTCGGGATCAACTTTTAGTTCATCTTCTGACGTTTCCCACAAGAAGTCCAAGAAAGCTAAGAAAGAAAAGCATAAACATAAGGATAAAGAAAAGCACAAGGATCGAGATGATAGAAAGCATAAAAAGGATAAGCATAAAGATAAACATTCTAAATCGAAAGAACGACATCATAGTCCGGTTGATGCAGGCGGAAAGTCAAAGATAAAAATTAGTATTGGTCATGGTGCGACTGATAAAAAACGAAAGCGACACAAATCTGATGAGATGCCTGATATAACAAGCACGGGAGCGGCAGTTTCTACTTCTTATGCACCAAGTCTGAAGTTAAAGATTAATAAAGAAGACCTGCCTTTACCATTTATATCTGGAAAACGTGGAGGTTCTTCCAGGAATAGTACGACGTCTAATAAACTGACTCCGTGCTGTCCCGGGTTCGGCCCATGTACAACCTTGGATTGCCCTCATCAGTCGATTAAAGTAAAAATAAAAAAGGATTCTATAAAGGGTGGAGGTTAGACATTTTTTTTATATTTGTAATGTCCAATAATGATTAATTGATTAATATTTTGGCGTATACGCCAATTTTGTGGTGCTCTTGTACGAGTTTCCATGTGCAGCATTACTTCGAAGAAGTAATCTGATTTGGAATCATGGTACTTAATTTTCTAAAATTTAATGATAGATCTAAGGTCGAGTAATTTTGAAACCAACAGTTACGCAATGGATTGAAGAGTAGACCTCTTTCATACACATGAAATTTATTAATGATCACATTTTATTTGCTTAATCAACGCATACACCTGAAAGGGTGTTTTTTGTTTCTGCTTTGATTTTTTGTAGTGACGTAGAAATTATTTTATTTTGTGTTATTTCTGTTATTGCGCTTGATGGAAAATTGCTCTAATGAATTATTTTTTTTACCTATGTCTTGTTTGTTTTACTAGGGTATTGTGGGATCACCTTCGGTTTGTATGCCCTTCCATTGTCTTGCTAGTCATTATAGCGGAGAGCAGGTCGAAAATTGGCCGTTTGTTAAGATATGCTATTTTAGATATGTGGACGTATCTAGGAGTCCAAATAGTTAAAATTTGTTGCATTGAACTTTATAGGTTAGTTTGTTCCTGTATTTTAAAAACGTTGTTGTCTTTATCTTTTAAAAGTGTTGTTGTCTTTATCTTTTAAAAATGTTGTTGTCTTTATCTTTTAAATATGTTGTTGTCTTTATCTTTTAAAAATGTTGTTGTCTTTATCTTTTAAATATGTTGTTGTCTTTATCTTTTTAAAATGTTGTTGTATTTATCTTTTAAAAATGTTGTTGTCTTTATCTTTTAAAAATGTTGTTGTCTTTATCTTTTAAAAATGTTGTCTTTATCTTTTAAAATCACTTTGCCGTTTGTTAAATTTTAAAAAGTTGTTAGCTGTAAGTTGTCGTCTTTTATGTGTGTTACAAATAAACCTTATAGTGTTAACGACCGGTTGTTCATATGCTGCTCTTCGCGAACTAATAGGAATTGTGAATTATTCTGCGTATTCGTACGTAAGTATGTTATGTTATACGTGTACACGTGTAACTTTGTGTGTGATACTAGTTTATAAGAATATAAAAAAGACAAAAGGGTGCACATGAGAATTATATGTGTGACGTCGTGATTAAGTTGTGCTCAATTGCTATTGTATTAATAAATATTTATATTCCGTGGTTTTCAAGTACTGAATTTATAATGTGGTAGGGATCGTAATTTTGGTTTTCATGTAAAGTAAATAAGTTATAATAATCCGGTTTCTTAATATGAAACTAAATACTAAAAGTTGTCCGTACAGGAACAACAGTATCGAGTAGCAATTCTCGGGTATGTTCTATGTTCACCATAGCGTAATATAAACAATAATACTATTGCAGGTATTCTATACTTCGTTATATATTAATTTAATGTTTAAACACGATGTTTGCAGACTTCGGATAACAAGGAAAAATACTTTGGTGACATTCGGAGTGAGCGAAATCACTGTTATTTCCAATCAGGAGACCCTCTGCTGACCTCGATGTGACCCATGAATTTTTGACTAGGTCAACTGTTTAATTCTGAGGTCAGTTCAAAGTTTAATCGATTTGTGAAAACTCCCTGAGCCCCAGCTTGAAGCAAACTGGATTTTGACCATGCCAGAGTCTCAAATCAAATCAACTTTGACCTGACCTCAGGACCAAACAGTTGACCTAGTCAAAAATTCATGGGTCAAATCGAGGTCAGAGGATCTCTTGGTTGGAAATAACAGTGATTTCGTTCACTCCTTGTTTTTCCTTGTAAGAAGGCCTCGGTTATGGTTATGACAGAAAGTCATTTAATAAGAACGAGTGACCACAATCAGCCAGGTATACACGGGAAGAAATCTATTAAGCCGCTTGGGTATTCAAAACTTCCGGTTACTACGGTCAGTTTGAAGCGGTCCCGTTGGGTCGTGTCCGCGTTATCCAAAGTTTACTGTATTATTGAAATATTTGAAATAGTAGACATTTAATGTTATATTGTACATTGTACAACAATTCAGTACCAACAAGTTGACAATGCTATTTTTTAGGTAATTAAATGATATATTTCTGGGTTTATTTCCTTCTCCACGTAGTCTTCTATCGAAAATAGACTATCATTTATACGTATTTCACCGTTTCACGGAATGTTTAATCGTGTACGCAATTTATTGCTACAAGTACAATTTACTTCCAATATCTTGATACATCAATTAATGTCCGCAATAATTGTTCAGCCTACGACTGACTATACTATGACTATACAATATTTAATACAGTTATATATTTAATTTGGTCATTTATATACTGTTACTGTGTTGTAAAATGAGCCGGTCTGGCTTAATGTCTGCTTAAAAGAGCAAGGTTTTTGTGATATCAGATCGTATTTTATAATCGTAAAGGCCGCAGTGAATAAAAGGAAATTCAATTTTTGCGAGTCATAGGAACATTGATTGTAAGATTTGTGCATTAATTGTACTGCTTGCTACAGGGAAGTGGCAGGGTTGTGACGTGGTGAACTTGCGTGAAGACGCGGGCGTTTCTTCTTTTTCATTCGTACAATTTAATTATGTCTAGATCAAAGTAATGTCTAGGGAGCAAGTGAGACGATTTAGCGTTAATTAAAAGTGTTGAACTGTTCTGGAGATAAACGAGTGTCCCGGGATCTCTTTGACACTCCTTACTCTCCCACTTGCACTTTGCACACAGACATGCATCCACCATCTACGTTTTAACAAGTAGGTAGGAAAAGGCTGGGTGATTACGCTGCTATCATGGGAAAACCTTCCTTTCTGAATGAGCTCTGAAAAATGGTAAATTAATGTCAATCTTGAATCATTAGATGAACTTTCAGCACTTATTATCGTTGTAGTTGTAGTCTCACGGCATACTATATACGTAAACTTACTTTCATGCTTCATATTTTCATTCAGTCCACTCCTCCACTGCTGGAACTTCTTTATCTAAGGAAAAACGGAATACGATAAATGTTAGTTAATTCGTTTGACTTTTGGGAACCTTACTATTTTCTCATCGCATTCCAGTATAGCTGTGTTAGTGTTTGGCATTGGTTGCCGAAAGCTTTCACCACAAGACAAAATATGAAATTACTCTCTCCACTCCAAGTTACTTCGATTTTGCAGAAGTATAGCATTTTACAAAGAATTTTGGAAAATTCGTATCTATGGTTGACAAGGGGTGGAGAGTGGGCTGCTGATGACACTTTTTCCTTGTCTTAGCCCTGGAATAATGGATGAGGTGGCACTTTCAGGTTCCACGTTCACGTCGACGATGCTTGCACGCTCCACTTACAAGCTCTCGAACAAGTTGTCATCATTTTTCTCACGTCGTGTCACTTCTTGTCCGTCGTACATGTCACTCATGCTTTTTGTTTGGCGTCTCTCCTGATTTAAAGTCCGTTCACCTATAATAACTTTTAATATCATACTTTCGTAGTTACTTCGTATTACTGCATTTTTGACGGATCCTCACATATGTATAAGTAAAGTATAGTATAAGTCTAAAATAAGATCAGTTTACTTTGTATTGAAATCCTCTTTAACAGAATTATATAAGTTGTGCACGAAATAGTAATAATACTGTACGTTTTCCTTCGGTTAACATGAAGATTAATTCAAGGAAATCTGTAAGAGAAAGCCATCAATATAATGCAAACACCGTGGTTAGTCTACATTTTGAATTTGGTGTTTGTTCCAGTGAAGTCATTGGCATTTGATTCTGCAATACATTATTTGTTCCCCTTCGTTCCTTCCTTCCTAAAATGCTGAATGAAGAAAGCTAGCTATAGATGTATGTTCGGAAGTAAAGTAGCAGTGATTGCCTATGATCCCGTCCTCCTCATACATGAATTCATGTTATGGAACGCTTTTAGTCAGATTGCATCAGCCCAAGATGGAGGGGTAAAGAATCATGACATGACTTGAAGTTAATTGATGGTTTCCTCTTTTCGTGTGCGTCATTTGCGTAAGAAATGCGTCTAATCTTAGTGACGACGTGAGGAGTTTCGTCGTGGACATTCAACTCTGTGGAATTACCAAGAAAAAAAGTGAGAACCCATTTTGAGGGGAACGAAAACGAATATAAGAAGAGAAAAGAAGAGAAGTTGAGCCCACGAAGTACTGCGAGTCGTACTATACTTAGTGAAATTAGATTGGTGGTTAAATGAGTCAGACACACAAAGTAATGGGGCTGAAATCATGGCTGCTGCTGTGTCTGATGAACAAAAAATCTTCCGTCTATTCTCCATTGCTTTTCTTCTTCCCCGCCTCTTCTTCCTTGCCGTATGTGGAAAAAGTAGTTCTTTTCTCTTTCCATGTCTCCCAAATCGGCTCAATTACCAAAGACAATGAGACTTGGCTACCCCATCATTCCAAAGAAGGCAACATGATCATGAGAGCTTGTTGTCTTCCAACATTCAATCTCATTTCTCCTTCTACACTAAAATGGCAAGTATAAAATGCACAATAATATATTATTATTAGCCATATCACTAAATTTACACTATAAATATAATGCTATAGTATATAATCTTATTACATGATAGTCATTATTATTTCTGGTTTGGATTTTCTGCACAGAAGTATTATAACGTTTCCATTTTTTTAGAACGGGTAGTACTCAAAGCTATAATTTACTTGTTAAATGTTGACTACCATGTCCTTCATAATTTGGATATATTGCGTTGTTTTGTGTTTGCCCATCATATCATGGCCGGGCGATGATTATTGGCTGCAAGGCAAGAGATTTGGTAATATTGGAGTGCTAAACAGAAGAAAGTTAGCTGAAACCAAAGCCAGCTTACTGGTGACGTCTGAAATGCCATGTTGCAAGTTATAAGAAGGAAAGGGCGTCTAGTGAAAGTTAGTTGGAACGTTGAAAGTCGTGTCTCTCCCCTCCATTTCACTAGTGAGTCTCGTTACAAACAACTCTGCGAAGAAAGTTGGCTCATAAATTTTGCTTGGGTGATTTACAGTGGCGTTTTCTTCTCTCTTTGGAGCTCGTCCACGAGAAGAGTAAGGATAAGAGAGAAGAGCCTGGCGGAATCCGCAATCTGACCTCACCGTCGTGAAGCCATTTCTCCCGATGACTCCCTCCTCCTTCTCAATTCTCTTGAAGACCTCCTTCATTCCTACGGTCTTTCCGTCTATTTCTTCTTTTTCCTTGTATTACTACGACCATGTGAGTCGACGAGGACACAGGCACTAGTCACTCAAAGCTTTTTTTTCTTTCCTTGCCCCAATGGAAACCCTTGGAGACTAATACACTCTGTACTGTTGAGGACATTGAGAGGCAATGATCATTCAAGAAGACTTTCCACTTCCATTCGCTCTTTTCTCTCTCCTCTAAACGCATCGTAATCCTGAACACAACCGGATTTAGATTGCGCTCAAAGTGTGAGTAATATTTGCTCCATGTATTTCCATAGTCAGTCCTTTTTCCAACCCACTCATTCATTCTCATACCGCAATAAAATCCTATACTCAAGCCCAAACAAGTGACTTGACACCACAACTAACATTTCTAAACGTCAATCTCTAAAGCCTACCTAAATTCACTTTGGTCACTCTCCATTGACTTGGATGCATCTGTAAATATATATGCTTCCTCCTGAAAAATCACACGAAAAGCCATCAACGAACACAACGTTCAGCGTCACGTTTGTATATTTTTTGCTAATTTTAGACTTTATTCATGATTTCATAAACATGATTAGTACAATCTAACATTAATGGTATTACGGGTGAATTTGTTCAGAATACCCATCCTTGTTATTAGTAATACATGCCGTTATTAATTAATTATACATTTTTACGACTTTTTTATTATTATAATTTACACACTATTATTATCTTCATTGCATTCATCTATAAGTTATTAGCGTAATAAGTAGTCATTTAACCTTGTCAACTTTTCTTAGTTTAGACTGCTTCTTATTAGTGACAACAACTGTCAAACATCGCGCATTAACATCGCGTCGTAAAAAGATTCATCAGGAGGAGGTTGGTGTAACAGGAAATAATTCTCACCAAATGCTTAATTATGTAAGATGTCCGTAGCCGTTGCACAATCACCAGAAAATGTTAATATATACTGCAGTGCTGAACGAATTGTCTTTTCCGCAAGAATGTTCACATAAAATTCACATTATCCTTACATAATTTACTGATAACTTTGGATAACATACTCTATAAACTAAATTAATGATTTCTAGTAGTTATTATGTACTAGTAATCACTCGGTGACCACAGACCAGATCTCTCTGGTCTGTGCTCGGTGACAAGCTTCGCCCCTCGAACGTTAACTGAAATCGTCACTCGTCAGTCGTCACCATGTTGAAACGAATGAATTGTCCAGCCCTCACTAACATTAAAGTACGAAGTACAAGTTCTAATCAAGATTATTAGAATTATCGTAACTTTTGTCATTAAACTACTTATTAAATTGTATTCAGCGTTAGAAGTCTGCTCATCTAAATTACGCATAGCATATTTACACTAAAAGTCTGATTATAGCCATCTATTAACTTCATACTTTTATTTATATGGACATTCGGAACACAGGACGATTTTCAATTTTTATCTTATCAAGTATTTAACAGTTTAGAGCCATAAACATTTTCTAGGGCGAAAAGTGAACTGGACACTAAGGGGTTAATTTATACCAAATTTATAATAATTACTTTATGCGTATTGTTTATATAGTTGGCTTATTGTTTGTTATTCTGTCTGTATTGCATCAAGTGGTCGGTATTTCAGATTGCTAAGAGCAATATAAAATACGACTTCTATTGCGTTTCTTCCGTGTGTTACGGATGTCATGTTCTCACAGTATACAATGTGAAAGAATTCGATTTTCAGGACGAAAAATGACCGTAATCCTGGATAAATGTAAATGTAATATAATACTGTGGAACAAATGTGCAAAACACGTGGGGTGAAGTGAGATTACGATGGGCTTTATGAACTTGATCATGAATCCTGAATGATTCATATGAGAGACGATACTATGCTGAAATAAGCGATAAAAATTTCCATTTTGTGATTTTCGTACCCATTGAAATTATTTCTCAAACAAATACTATCTGCACAAGGTAGACAGGAACAAGAATGGGGTTTTACTTTTCGATTGTTCAACCCGCTGAAATTTGACATGACTCAAACAAATATAAAAGTCTCATCAGCTCAATTAACAGTGTTATTTTAGATAAATGTAAATGTAATATAATACTGTGGAACAAATGTGCAAAACACGTGGGGTGAAGTGAGATTACGATGGGCTTTATGAACTTGATCATGAATCCTGAATGATTCATACGAGAGACGATACTATGCTGTAATAAGCGATAAAAATTTCCATTTCGTGATTTTCGTACCCATTGAAATTATTTCTGAAATAAATACTATCTGCAGAAGGTCGACAGGAACAAGAATGGGATTTTACTTTTTGATCGTTCAACCCGCTGAAATTTGACACGACTCAAACAAATATAAAAGTCTCATCAGCTCAATTAACAGTGTTATTTTAATACAAAAGTAATCATGTTACAATTGTTGAAAAATCAAATAAAGAAGTGAATATGAGCTCTTTCCAAACAATTTTTGCCATCGGAACTGTATAAGTTGGCGCTAAAACCATGAAGAAAGGTGGACAGATGTTGCTAATTAGATGGGTTGCAACGAAAATGGAGGGTTGGGTTGGGGTCAGCATTAAATTCATGGGATAGGGTGCAATGCATTCAAACAATTAATCCAATTCCCTGCTGCTCGGGTGGCTGTTTTTTTCTTTCTTTTTGAGATTCTCTCATATAATTCATAATGCCGGCCTGTGGAGAAAGGATGCTAATCTCTTCAGTTGATCGTCGATGTGTTTACATTAAACTATTGTTGAATTGCTTGTGGTGTGTTCATAATCTCAAGTCACAACAAAAACCAACAGGCAGAATTATTTGATTCCAAGCTGTCTCAATTTTCCCCATATGGAGGAAGGTTCGTTAGCACGGTCCATTTTATTTTGTTGTTGAACAAAATGGGTGGGCTTTGCATTCGAAAAACTGCATTTAAAGTAATGAAAGATTTTTGCCGTAGCCGTAAAATTTTATTGAAGTCTCTACAATTTGATTTGCGTTTTTTTCAGTACGAGTTGTCGCTCAGGAGGCGATGACTGAGTTAGTATGTCATGTTGCTTTTTTTCGCTTCGGAACTACACACTTCCATCACCGATTGCAGAACATGGAACGATGGAACTACCATTTTTCACTTTCACAGTTTCCTTGTCGGAACTCTCGTACATGAAATCCATATAGTATTATAGAATAGAATACATTGTCTTATAGTTCTGCGCGCAACAAAGAAGACTTTTTTAGACTTTTGTGAGAACAGAATTCTAAAGAAAAAAATCTTCAGAACATGACATGATGTAAGAAGTAGTGAATGAAAACCCCCAGGATGACTTTTTCTTCTACGGTAGTTTTTAGTTGACAGTTTTGCCCTTTTCAACGGGATGTAAAGCCACAATATCAAATACGACAGGAATCAATGGGAAAACCCACAAGTCCGGCTGCACTTCTGGCAGGAACGACCACAAAACCTTGAGAACAAGTGCATTGTTTTGTTTACCCAACTGAAAGTTTCATTGATTTTTATATTTGCATGCATTCGAGTACTATCATAATTATCAATTTACAGGTCTCGTGATTGAAATCGACTTTACCTTTAGTATTGTCGAGCGGTGAGATCCGACTAGAATGTGATTCTTGATGAAGACTCCTTTCAAACAAATGGTCCGAAGGACTTTCTCCACTATCTCCAACTATAACAGGAGGAAATGGATTTTTCAAATTAGGAGGCGGACCTTTGAGGAGGTGATGTGTCAATGCTTGTTCTTGGTCTAAGGCTAAGGAGAAATGATGACTTGTTTTCCCATTCGTTTTCAAACCAGATTCCTTGTCCCGGTGATGATGAGATGGCACGTCTCCTTTCCCTGGAGCTGTCGTTGTACTTATACAACTTTCTTTTCCACTGTCCATGTCTTTATCATGACGATTGGATTTACTCTTCGTCCCAGAAGTGGAAGACGTTGTGGTTGTTGTTGGTGATGAGTGCATGTCCGGGTCACCTACTTCTTTAGCACGAGCCTCTTGTTGAGCTTTCTTACTTCTTTTCCACTTCATTCGTCGATTTTGAAACCAAATTTTTACCTATTGTGAAAGAAATTGGATTGTTGATTATTTTGTAGAAAAGCTGCGACCACTGTACGACATCAACTACTATATCATACAGTCTGAAGTTGTAATGTTGTAATGTTGTAATCCCTACAAAGTCGCATTCTTTCATCCATGTCACGTAAACATAACAAATCCTAGATTTACCTGGGTTTCTGTGAGCATAAGTGATGTAGCCACTTCAAAGCGTTTGGGTCGTGACAAGTATTTATTTTGTCGGAATTGTCGCTCTAGTTCAAGTAGTTGCTGTGAAGTAAAGGCTGTACGCGGTCGCCGAGTTTTTCCTAATAAAGCTGCTGAAGGACCACCTAAAAATAAAAGTAAACAGGGCATGTATAAATTAATGGAGCATGAATTGGACCAAAAGCTTTACTGCGATTTTAAACATTGATTCCCTTTGATGTTTTTTTCTCATTCATTTATCATTTTAATAAAATACGACGAAGGCCTTATGCACACACAATCAAGGAACACAAATCATCACAATTTGCAACATATGAAGTTTAAAAACTGTATACATTAGTACAGTAGTAAAATTTCATCTTGTGTGAGTCAGTGGTGCTTTACGTACGTCAGAATGTGCTTGATTGGGTGGGGAAAGAGCACAGTCGCAGAATGGTTCAAGGCAAAACGAAGGCAAAATTTTTAGGGTTACTGGAATCGTTTGAATTTGAATGCTTTCACTTCTTCGTTTGTGATTTGAATTTTCTTATTGCTAAGACGTTCGTTTTAGTAAAATGAACAATATCGCAACGTTTTGTATTCGACAGGATGCTTATGCAGAAATATATCGTTTTATTAGATAATTAGCTAATATTAAGCAATCGAATATCGAATGCAAAATAAATATATGGAATGAAATATGATTGCATAAGCTCTAAGCTGAATTGTACGTAGGTACTGGTTTTGTATGAATGTGTAAAGATTCGTATGAATAGAAAGAAAGTCAAGTTTTGAAGAATTAGAGAACAAAATCTGGAAAGCGCACATATATTGTGAGAGAATTGAAGAGAAGAAGAAAGCGAAAGCGTATCCCATGAATGCTTTAACTAGGAAAGGACGAGTTGTGAATGAGGATGAGAGTGAAGGTGTCTTTCATGTCAAATGGAGAGTCGACGGTTGTTTGCCGAGTGACTGAGTCAACGTCTCACACTGCAACACACTCGATCAGAAAGAGCGAGAGGAAATGGAGGAGCAGGAGGACGAGGAATAGTGAAAAGATAAGAGTGGAAGAGTCAGAAAAGACAATTGTGGGAATACTAGTAGTACTATACTACAGAATAGAATAGAATAGAAAGGATAGAATAGATAGAATAAGAATAGTAGGAGTTAGGAAGTGGAATTTGGACTTGTTCGCAGAGGGAGAAAGAAAGGCGAGGATGGCGAATCTGGTCGTCTCTGATGAGCTCGTTACGACGACAAAGAGTAAGTCTCCTCCGACTCCGCCCGTCTCCTCCTTCCCCTCCTCTCTCGTCTCTTTCCACTCCGAGATCGGTCCTGTGTGTTCTTCTCTTTCCTTTTCCTCTTTTTCACGGTTTTTTCCAGCAAAGGGAAATTAATAGCTTTTTGGAGAGCCAAAAATCCACCGTGAGACTTCATTAGACATAGGACTTTTCCCCTTGGTTGCATGTGAAAGAGAGAGCAAACACAGGGACTTACATGCGAATTCTGTCTGCCCTTGTCACCCTTCCGCACCGGCTAATGAGTCTTTCCTTTCCGTCCATTTCGAGCAAAGTGGCAAATTAGCTCCTGCCGACAACACGACTTTCAAACCACACTGTAATCGTCTGTCATCTCATCCACTCCTTTCGGCCAAATTAGCACACGGCTTTGTTCTCCTTTCTCCTTTTGTTTCATCCGCCCTCAATCCTCAATTCCCATTTATCCCATACCTTTCTTTATTTTTACTATCCCTTCCTCGAGTTTATCCTGCCACTTTTATGAACTCTATTTGTAATTTTATTTAGTAGTATATAATAGAATACTTTTCACCAGGTTTTCATAATACTACAACATATTGTAATTTAATTGATATTTCATTTCTGAGATCGCTACTTTTAAAACAGTTATAAAACTAAACCATATAACGTTGCACTAAACTAACTTTATTAACTGCAATCATCTTTAACAGACTTTGGTAATGTCAATGATGCAATGGAAACGGGATTCAGGGTGCTCATGTCGCGTTACATTAGTCTTCTTTGTCATATAAATGGATTGCAATGTATCATTCCATAGACAGTGAATACACAACAAAAAGGAGCTGTACTTGTAAGTTTAATTTTGTTTTGTTTAACTTAGGAATGCTGGTGGGATCCGTCAGGTTCCAAATTGACTTGACCACTCGTGAATACTAGTACGAAAGGGTTTAATAGACTGCTAACAAGAAGGAAAATAAAATACAATATACAACTGAGTGAAAACG
>JABASF010000975.1:0-28342 GCA_019776145.1 Harlomillsia oculata
ACCGCACGGTTTGCATTCTGATTGGTCGTTTGTTGTCTTGGTTTGGTGGCCTTTGGAGGGGAAGCTGTTGTAGTGCAGTACAGAATCCTTGCTGGGGCCTCGGATGAGTCATTCGGTGATCGACTCGGTGAAGACTTTCATCATGCCTAGCCGCCCGGCATGACTTTGCTAATTCAAACTCCTAATTCAAATTCACTTTTGCTATAAGTGAATTAATCAAATTCCTAATTCATTTAGTGAATTCAATTCGAATGAATTTGCCGGCTCTGGTTACAACACAAATTAAGTAGTAAAAGTCAATGAGCTTGAAGATTGACCACCACAGCTCAATGCTGGCTTAAAAGTATAACGACAAGGTGTGGGAATTTAATTGTGACAAAGTGCTCTAAAGGGAACTGGATGTGTTGAAACAATGGAGTTGGAAATAAATGTTATTGACTCAAGAGAAACTTTTTTTCTAAACCCCAAATTGGTTGTAAATTGAACACTAAACTGTGAACAGTGGTTGATTTACTAACGATGACGTTTCTTTATTGCAATCTTACAAGGAATTTCTTGTTGAATGTGTTGCTAATATTCGTGATTAATATTTTAAAAGATGAAACGAGACGATGGTGCAGAAATGCATTGGTGGATGACAAGTGCCTTAATGTGCGTCATGGCATTGCACTGTTAGTTGACCAAACCATGACAATTTCCTCTTCAGAAGGGTTTATACAGGGCACATTTATTGATGTTGTCTTCTTTGACGCGTAAAACTGACTAGGAAAGGCGGTCATCACTGAGAGGCTCACCGATAAACCGTCCATGGTCACCTGCAATATGTAGCACGTACATTTATATTTATTTTGCAAAACCATAATACCAGTCTAGAAATCGTGAAATCTATAGAAAACACGGTATATCTTTAAAAAAGGGACTGAAACAAATGTTACATGTTGTCCATGTCCACAACCACGACCTGCATTTATTTGACTGTGAAAAGGATAAAGTATAAGAAGACGAAAAAGCGTTTTTTTAATGCTGACCTTCATCTGGGCTTGCCTCTCTATACAAATTCTCATAATTTTATATTCACCGTGACCAATTTTGGTGGATTGACCATAACCATGCACCATAGCCACCAGGAGCTATCTATGTGGTGATGTGAGTTGAGTACATGTGAGTCTCTGTGCAAAAAACGATGATTTACGATGATACGCCTGCTACAGAGAGGCAAATTTCTAATGTACTCATAACAGTACTGTTAAATTCCCCCCGTTGTTGTCCGTGGGTTCCATCATAATCACTTTATTTACTTCATATTTCTCTTCTCACATTTACTTAGAACATGCCTTTAGGAGTTTAGTTCTAATACAAAACGATGATTCCTTGCTTTTCTTACTATTACTTTAACACAACGAGAACGATGACTTGAAAATCACGCATACCACGGAAATCGCTCATACAAATTGGATGACCACATCATAATAATTTTCCATTGTGTACCCCCATAGGCCAAAGGAATTTATTTCTTCACGCCGAATCTTTGGGTGGGGATCATAACTCTTCTCATTTGTCGCTTTAATGCATAAACCAGTGCAGATGAAGGCTAAATCCAAATACCTAAATCCTAAATGCAATATAATGCATTACTACGGTCTACGTTCTCATTCTATCGTGTATTGGTGTATTCAGTACTCATTCCTTACGTACATTATTACAGTTTAAAAATATAACCCGAGATTGAATGATTGAATCAGGAATGCTTTGATATGATTTCAATTTCTGTGAGGTAGTTTAATTTTCAACAATGTGGCTAACGCCTATATAACAACCTTTATTCTGGTTTTTGTGTTTATGGTGGAATTTCCTACTGATAAACATATACAAAAGAGAAAAAGTATTAGTGATTTAGTAACTACACCGCTGCTTTATCTCAAGACATTTACCGTAGCCTCAAGTGTGTTGCAGGAAATCAAAAGGACGGCATAACGAATTCTTTTCAATGTATTGAGTTTACTAATTTGCATTAAAGGAGTATTGACTATTGAAATTGAAACTATTGAGATTTACCCTGTTACCTAATCATAGTGCTACGTTGTATAATTTCGTGTACTTTTCTCTCCATGGTGAATATTGAACAAACGACTCATAATCATACTTTAATGAGTGTGACAGCATCACCACCACCACACAAATGAAATGAATCCACAAGTCTCTGGCCTGGCCGCCGCCACAGTCGCATTTATTGTAATGTCTTCTTTTTAGTGCAAGTAATCTGCATGATGAATACGCGTGTGAAATGGTAAAAATAGCCGAAACGACACAACTTACACATGCATACAATTGTGTCAAACGAACGAAAACCTTACAACAATCATTGGGAACCAGGGTACATTTAACTTTATGGTCACACGTATATAGTTGAGTTGCCTTGTCGAACTCAACAAACAGCCTGAATATATAATCTTTTGGGACAACTGCCATCACCGATTCGCGATGGACAAATGTATAAAAGAACGCATTGCGACTCTGTCTCAAAAAAATCTTTTTGTGATCATTCTTTGTAGTCTCATGGTTGCATCACTGGACATTTTTAGTCACCGGTTGGTTCGCTGACTGAAGGGGAAAATGTGATAATGCGTATTCCATTTGATTAATTAGTCAGTAACTTTTTCATTTAGCTTTCATATACAAAATTATACTTGAACCTTTTCAATTTCAATGTACTGTGATTGGGGTCCCAAGAGACGCGGTTTTTGAGTACCACTACCATTACTGGTCACATGAATGTGTTCTTAATTTGCCTTCTCAGTAAATTTGTTATTGGAGCAAAATCCCCAACGGAATAATATGATGATTACGTCTTGACTTCGCACNTGTGATTGGGGTCCCAAGGGACGCGGTTTTTGAGTACCACTACCATTACTGGTCACATGAATGTGTTCTTAATTTGCCTTCTCAGTAAATTTGTTATTGGAGCAAAATCCCCAACGGAATAATATGATGATTACGTCTTGACTTCGCACTTCTCAACTCATGAGATACACAAAATCATGGCCAAAAGCATAATTTACATTACGTAGTAATACCGACACGACAGGTGACTCACTCACAAATCACAATTGAGTGACGAAAGAGTTCATTCATTCTTGATCCATTCAGAAGTAACTCTGAGTACTATATAAGTTGCGGGGTGTAAAATGCACACCTCACTTTAATTCATAATTGGAATCACTTTAGCACAATGACAGTGCAGAGCAAACGGATTTGTAGTATAGTTAATAGCCTCTCTAAAAACACCTTCATTTGAGATTCATCATTGTTCAATTTAAATGCAGGACCTGTAACTGTAACACTGAATCAATCAAGATTTATACTAGTATAGTGTATCTTATTCATATGTATTATGAATTAAAGAAAGTTATTTTTGAAGCTAATTGTTGCATTCTCAACTGATAAAGTTGTTTTCGTCGACCCCAAACTGAGTGAATTACTAAGCCACGACATTATGAAGCCAGCAACAGTAAGAACAAGAACCAATTTCAGATTAACTGTAAATGTCGACATCTCAACAGTTAGGCTTTTACATGTTTGATCCCTTCGGAACTTGGGAACTAAGGTACTCAAAATGCTTAGAATGTACAGTTTTTGCTAAAATGAAAATTACAAGTGCTTCAACTATCTAAAAGAAAATTAGTAACCTAAAACTGAAAATAAACGCCATTATATTTACGACATTGATAAATTATGGAGATGACCTGCACTAAGACACATTAGGAAACAATTCATTTCATCCTTTTACTAGAACATAAACATTGTCTATTTTTGCATGCTTTTTTGTGTGCAAATCTGCAAAGATGAGCAGTGAGTGCGAGTGCCTGAGTACAGAAAATTCCACGTGCTATTATAGTTGATCGAAAATGAATGACTCTATAATAAATTTATTCATTGTCTTGTTTAACCTAACTAAAAAAGTGCAATAATATGACCACATTAAACCTTCGCCTGAGGATAAAACATATTACCCATTCATCTTTCATTTCTAGCACATAAACATAGCCTCCAAGTGACACAAGGGGGCCACAAACCAATTTTTCTAGTGCAAAGGACCGGGTTCTCCTCATTTCTTCTTCTTATCATGGTAGATTAACTATATTATTAAGGCGACGACGACGATGGCCCAGTAATCCGTTGCCTCCATTGCATTGTCAAATAGGAAAAAACAGCGTGGAACAATAGTGATACAAAATAATGTTGCTCATAAGTCTTTCATCAGCAAATGGAATTGGACTTGGACGCAGAGCCAAAAGCGCAGTGACAAGAATTCCTTTTGTCTTAATCCATTTGAGATGTGTAAAGCCATGAGAGATGTTGATGATGATGATGACTACACATTTAAATTTACAAAACGAGTTCACTCGCACACAAGGCAAATGCATAAAGTAAAAATGTTCTTTAAATGTCAAATCGCCGCTGTGAATTGTATTACAATTTCATAATATATATACATGTGTAGCACATGCACACGTTCATGTTCTCATTTGTCGTCCTTAGAGTTGTATTATAATCTAGAAAAGCATACGGGGATGATGTCGTCGTCGTGAGAAAACGCTGACAGATTCGCTTTGTAAGATAGTTCAGATTTTAATCTCATTTTTTGGTATCCGCTCCTAATAATCGTGTAATGTGTACGTAACTGGGTTTCAAAAAAATGTGAATTTGTTTAAAGAATGAGTAGTCAAATAATTACCAATCATCATCATGCTGAAATGATGAAACTGTGATTCAATAACTTGGGACGAAACGTGTTATAGAATATAGGATATCGAAATATTAATCTCTGTATGAATCCAAAGTCTGCGATAATCCGTCATCCACGCTCTTATATTCTAGTTTACAAAGACTGGCTTGTGCGAGTGGTGTTGTGAGTTGTAATCTTGCTATCTAACAATCCTCATCAACTGCATTTTTATGATTCTTTTTGCATTTGCAAAAGCTATGTACATGACAGTCTACGTTATTGTACATAATAGTTAGCAATGTGCCAGAGAATCTCTTATCATTATCCCTGACATTCACAAAATTATAAAGAAAAATGTATTATATATTACATGTACACTATAGTACGACAGTTTGTTAGACGACACGACGTTAAAGTTCGAAGAGAAAAAGCAGGCAATTTGACTCGACAACTTCAGTTCAGTTTTCTTACGGACTGTACTTGCTGTAATGTGTGAGAATGTGAATATCACACTGAAAACTAGATTAGGGATTTGTACAAGATTATGGTTCCTTTGCCCAGCCGCGTAGTCATCATCATATAATGGCTCGTAGAACTAGATGCTATATGTCGTTTTTTTCTCTCAGGTCAACCCGAATGTGTGCCAAATACAAATTAACCTTCTCTTATTGTACTGTACGCTGTAGTGCAAAAAAAGTACAAGTTCCAAAGGCAATCATGTAAAATCCAGAGTCGTTATTACCTCAAGAGTCGTGAGAAGAGAATTAAATTAGCACAACATGCGCAAATAATTTTTGACTCTCAGCTTTTTTTGTATTAATGCACTCTGGCTTCAAAAGGTGATGGGATGAGAGAATTCAATAGACTTACAACACAAAAATTTATTAAAATTGGAATTCACGACTTGTCATCATTTCCATTGATCAATATAATGTCTTCATGTATACGCCAACACTTCTAATTCAATTTAAAAAGCATTCAATGAAGGAATTGAAATTGCAACACCAGCATAACGCTGCACCCAACATTATTCCTGCATTATTCACTCTTTGCAAAAATCTGTAGCAAATTAACTAAAGTGACGAAACATAAAATTGACGAATAAATTAGTCAGAAATGAGTGAATAATTATGGAGAAAATGCCTTGATTCAATTTTTTGCTTATTCAGTTATAAATAAAACGTTAAAATTGTTCAACTCTGTATATTTAGTCAAAGGTTTGCAAATTTGATCCCGTTGTAAATCAGAATATAGTATGCTAATTTCGTAATACTCTAAAGTAAAGACCAAACACAACAGACAAAAGATTAAGGCTACCTATTGCCTTAAACATGATTACCGATTACAATGTACTAGAAAAAGATATCTTGACATGACATACAAAGTAAAATGTTACACGATTATTTGCGCTCTGTGTGGGTGTATATTTTGATGATGGGAAGATCATCAAGCTGTGAGCTGTGAGAAAATGGACCAATAAAAACACAAAGTCGGTGTGTTTCTGTTTGCTGTTTGCATGTTTAACCTTTTTTACTATTACTGAAAGCATTTGGAATTTTTGGAACACTGAGCTGAACACAGTTCTTCCTTGCCGCAACAACGCAAAACGGAATGATTTGTGAGCACCGCTGCTGCGAAGTTCTTATATGCAGTTTTAGGCAATCGCATAAATCACGCAAAGGGTTCATCATAATACGTCATGTAGGAAATAGCAAAAGAGTACTGTTCAAAGTATACAGGGAATGCGTACGTGTCCATGTAGGATTTGGCTTCAAGCCCATTAAAACGTCCGATAATGTCTCAAAGTTGTCGTAGCGGTGCACCTTAATCTGCACATTGTCACACATAGCACACACACATCCGTAGTACTAATATATTGTACATTAGAGAGATGACTTTTTTGAGGGACATTGTAATGTTAAAAGGATAATTCCCTGTCCATGTATGTACATTGAGGAGTTAACATTTAACATTGACCATGATGTTGATACATCAGGCAGGATTCAGAAGGTCGTGTAAGGGTGGCGTTTAATGTGTGCACGACAATTCCAAAAATTCACCAAAGGCTGTTTTGCTCTCAAACCACGAAAAGGGTGTTGGTAGTGGAATGGCGAAAAATCAAGATACGGAGGGATGGTCTGTGTGTGTGTGGTGTGTCACTATTCCATGTCCATATTAAAACAAGTTCATGACTGAAGATCAAGTTCTTCTGAAGATGAGTTTGCCAATTGTTGTGGGGCGAAAAGATCGTATATATATTACTTTAAAGTTGTTATTTCCCTTACTTTACTTGTTGTATGTGCCAATGCCTGTGTTGCTCATGACCATTTACCACTACTGTGTTTTGTTCCCTATGGTGCAGTAATGTAACCGGTGTTATTGGTTAGCGGATCGACAAAACACAAGGATCGGCATATATTTGAGCATTATAACAACAGAGTTCTTATGTAGCGTAGCGTCACAACAAAAACGACGGATGAATCTTTATGGTAGTACTTTAACTTACGTTACAGGTTGCAGTCTTGCAGTAATGACGCTGGGAAGTAGACGGGATGTGGTCATGCTGTGGATGATGATGAGGAGGACCACAACATCTCATCTCATCTTGTGCTACATGAAATGCTTCTTCATTCCTGGTACTAAACTAACTTACACACTTTGCAATATGTGTGTGTATGTGTGTGTGCATGTCAGTCAATGCTGATGATACTGACTTGGCTGGTCGGTGTTGTTGGTGTTGGTGAGCCGTGCTGACCACTCCTCAAATCCCTGTGTGCAACTGGGTCAACAGGGCAAAAGAACTCACTGGAGTCGTTCCTTGCGGCATTGCACTTCTTGAAATTCCACTGTCGTTTTAATAATATTCAGGATGAAGAACCACTACTCACTCAAACACTTTGCTTCGTTCGCTTCACAGCTTCCCAAAAAAATCTTTCTCTCCTCATATATACTAACTATTCACCTTACAATTTTCTAGTCTTTCGTGGTTTTTCATATAATAGTGACTGAGGAATGGAAAAGAATGTCCTTTACCTCAAGTTTCACATGGGTAATCCCATTCAGTAAATCCAAAGGCCAAGTCACCTAACCCAAATGTGTATGCATTGGACCTCAAAATCGTCTTCACTGTCTAGTATCATGAAAAATACCTTCCAAATAAAAAAATGTAATGGGGAACCTACACATCCAAAAAAATCCATCAATAAACTATTATAACTTTATAACCATTACACTATTTGATTTTTTTGATAAAATTTCTACAGTATTGACCGAGAAGAGCAAAGCGATCTGTATGATGGTGTATTCAACCTATTGAATTTCAGAGAAGCATTTTCCATTTTCTCTTGACACATTTATAGTGTCCCTTTCCCATCAGTAGACAAAACAAAGGTGTGTCCATATTGTCTCAATACATTTTTTAACATTTTAACTGGAAATCATCCGCTTGTTGTTTCTACTTTCATCCACTTGGCTTCAACAATGCATGTCTTTGTTACATTCCGTATTATACAAGCTGAGAATGAGCATTATTGTATGTATATTATAGTCAAAAGTCAATGAATTATCTCATAGCACGGTGGCACACACTGTAGAAATCTGGTCAGTTGCAGAGTTGACTGCCCTTTATATCTCTAGCAGTAAGTTGCCAATAAAGTAATTTTCTGTAAATGCAGTTTCAGTTAGTACAAAAAAATGGTTCGTGCATTATTACTATACATTACACATTTATTGATTCAAAGATGGATCGAAGCAGTATTTTTTGGCAAGGTAACTCACTTTACCAGAACGATGACAAGTTCTCTCTTTTCCGTGCACTTTTTAAGTGCTACCTTGACTTGATCAAGGTGTCCATATGGTAATACAATGAGAAGTTGACGTGGTTGCATTCTCACTGACAAAGTTAATAAGTGTAATCCAGATGCAGTACAAACGTCTATCCGTGAGTCGACTAAATATCTCTTATAGTTCTTATCTGACTACTGCAAATAGTATTTTGATGTTTCGTAGTGTACGTTTGGTCACTCGTCACTACCTCTTTAGTATGCCAAATGAGTGCGAATCTGTCCACCCGAATCTTTCTCTTTTCCTATCAGTGTAATGTGTGTAATGTAAGTAATGTTGAAGTTGGAAATGACTTGTATAGGTTGATGAGGTGGGCTTAATGCTCAATGGATTTGGTTTTTGATTTTGCGTCCGGCAATAGGAGGCATGCAGCATGCACCCAAAAGTAAAGCTTTGAGCCTGAGCCTCGCCTCAACCCAAGCCGAAGTTGGTCTTTTGAATTCTTCACTGACGACTGTGTCAGTCAGACTGACACGGACTAGAGACAAGGCTTAAGGCTTGCTTGGTAGTAATGTGGAAAAGGCTGAAGTCAAGCTTGTTTTGTGTATTCGACATTGGACTACTATGTTGTGTGCGCGCTTGAAGAATCGAAAAGCAATCAACTTACAGATGAGATCATGTTGGGGTTCACGTACTTCGCCGTGTAACCACTATTCTATCAAAGTCATTAGCCTCCTACTTCGTTTTCTGATGGAAAGTCGGTCAGGTAGAACACAATTATGGCTAATAAGTCCAATAGACTTTGCGGTCCCTTCATCGATTTGTATACTAAATAAGAGAAGATGTTCATTGTCAGAATGTACAATCTTCACATCCTCCAAAGACCCATATGCACATTTTCCCAAGAGTGCAGATGCAAATGCAAGGAAAGCATCATCATTTGCCATTTGCCTCGTTTTCTTCTGCCTGCTCTGCCACTCCTAAATTAAAATGTACTCTCTATACGATTCATTTCCATACGTAATTACGAGACATCCACTTTTCATTATTTGCATGTCAAAATGACTTCAAGGAGACTTTTATATGTGTTTTTTAAAAAGTGATACTCTCTCGTCGTTTTTCCCTTCTAAAAACTCAAAAATTGCTGCATCTGTTCAGTGTACTTTTACACTGACATTTTTCATAGCAGCATCACACAAGAATGCTTAATGGTTGTGCTAGGTACACTACGACTAATTCTAATCTGTTTGCAATAAATCCTTTCTTCCTTCGTTCATTTTTAGTGCCAAAGGGGCTTGTCTGTGTCAATTTCTTCTTTGGAATTTTGAGGACGTTGCTGACTACGTGTGATTAGACACGCTAAGGCTATATTCCTTATAGCATAAATGGAATACAAAACTGTCATTCATATCCTATATAATAGTTGCACTCTAGTGTTTTGTGTTTCAAAATTATACAGTGTAACAAGTACGTAAAACGTAATGATCACATACTTTGCAAGGATATCAACTCTATTCACGTTGTTCAAAAAAGTCAACATGAAGTGATTACTAAGAATTTATAACAATGCAAAATGTATAACGGAAGTGAAAAGAATAATGTTGAAGTTTCAAAAGTTATCCTTAGTACAGACATTCATTTACTGTTCCAATGTAATCTAATATAGTGTAATCATAATCTATAAAATGCAATGCACTCAAGTCCACATATTAGCATGTATGCTGTAAACTATTATGCAAACTGTAAAAGCATCTCGCCCATGACAATGAACAATGTAAGAGATTCCGTCAAGTGAACAGATAAGAGAAAAAAGCTTTTACGCCTTTACAAAAACGAAGTTGACGAACTACGACTAACGACTGAGTGAATGTCTTGTGGTAAGAAAATGATGCTAAAGAGCTGTATAGCACAACGAAAATGCAACTCATAAACCCAGAGCAACATCAAAACAGTTGAATTTTGGTAATGTTGTTGCAGGAGTTTTGTTTGGATGACATTTGCAATTTTAAGGAATGAGTGAGGAATGTTGTGTCTTGTGTCAAATGACCCCATCATGCACTCGTGGTCAAACTTTGAGGATGGTCTTCTGCAAGCACACAAGACTAATTGACTGAGTGATAAAGAGAGAGAGAAGAGAAGAGTCGCTATCGCTGGTCGCTGACCACGTCCACCGTCCACGTCCAATGTTTTGTTTCAAAGACAACAACAACGGGGTCAAATCTCTCTGAGTCAAAAGCTTTGCAATTGCTTGCATTTTAAATTGTGCCTGATTGGGAACGTTACCTTTTGTCTCAACCTTGAGCAACTTTTTTGGTTTTGCCTTCTCGTCCTCTCCTCAACAACGACTTCGTGCAATCAATGCTAATTCTCTAGCGACAAACCACTCGAGAAGAACATTAACACTATTATACAAGTCCGCTTGCGCTTGGTTTGGGGACACTGTGTGCGCTATGCTCTTTCCATGAGTGTACACGTTCCTCCGTCCACATTTAGACACTGACCAAGTTGAGTTATTTGTAGAAGTGATTGACACTAGAACAGTTGTAGCATAAGAATGGCATTATTATTACATCTTTCCTCTTACTGTACTTTTTCATTTTGTGCATTATGTTCATTGTTGTTTGTGGTACTGTTCTTACAGTAACGACGTGATGCCTAGTGCCTTCATGCCTTGTGCTTGTATGTCTCTCGTCTCTCTCATCTATATCGTTCACTTCTAACTGTGTTGTGTCGTTTCTCTCAAAGATCACTACTACTTAATACTGTGCAAGACTCACACTTCCATTTCCAAATTAAATGTCAAGTCTCAAGCAGTTTTTGATTAGGAAGAAGAATGTCTTTCGTATACTTCGCATCTCTTTCTGTCTCTTATAGTCTCTGTCTTACCTTCTTGAATTGAATGGCGTTGCTCAATTTTCAAAAGACTGTAGCAATGCAGTATAAAAATTTTGATAGAGATCATTTTGTTTGTTTGTTTGAAACCTGTTGTTAAAACCAGGGGAATGCATCAAAGACACGATAAGAGACACGACACGTCTATTACGTACAACTTCTAATCTTTCTTTACATGAAGAAGACCCTTTTCTCGTCTCATTGAACGCATCTTCATCGACTCCTAACTAACCATCATCAAGGGGTATAAGAGATTGTGAGTTAACACCATCAAGAAGAGTTTGTATTTCCCCTGTATACGTATACGTTAACAATTTAAATATGAATAGGACAAGACGGCGGGACGATGGACTGTGCACCAACAATTTTTCCACAGTGCCAGTTTAATATGCCAAATGCCAAAGAAAGACTCAACAAAAACAAAATTCCAAACCCTTTCTGTCTTGTTTTTCTAATACTAAATGATGCTTCTTACGACTTTTTGTGATGCTCCTCGTCTCGTTGTTGTTTATGTTTGGAAATAATAACTTGCGATTGTTGCAATATTTAAACAAAAGAATCTTTCCAAAATGCAAAAGAGACACTATAAAATATCAATATATCTTATTTTTCACGCATATAATAGTTACAATGTCCTAGTATACCGCATACCGTGCCGGCTTATAGTAAACATAATGACTCTTCTTCTCGCCAAACATGACACAATGATACGATGATGACGATTTTTTAAGGAATCTTCTTCTGCAACGACTGATTGACTGACTGACTGACTCGCCTGTGTGCTATTGTGGTTTGAAACAGTTGATGATGATTTGTAATCTTTGTGAATATTTCCAATAAACATGACGACTCAATGGATTTTGACGCACGATCATCTTGCACGTTTTTATTATTCCAACGAGTTGTACATAGCAGTACGAAAGACAAAAAAGCATAATATAATAGTAAGTACAATCAATGATTTCAATTGAAGAAATAGTTGCACCTTTTTTGCAAAATGTAAACGAGTGACAAACTGACAAGCAAAAAATATTTTTCAATTGTACTTTTTTCGTCTTCTTCATCTTTTTTACCGAGAATGTCGCGTCTTTTTATAATAAGCACGTCAAGAAAAAAAACACAAAGCAATAATAACAACAACAATAATAAATGGATTCGTCACGGTGTCCTAAACTGACTTCTTTTTGTCAATGACGATGACGACTCTATGACTGTATCAATATTGACACAGAAAAAGTCTTTTTTTCTTAATATTATAATAAAAGCTACACGCTTGCATTGTATAATAAAAATAATACGTTACCATCCGATTCGACTACGACAGGACGACGAATAATGACATCGCGACGTGACGATTTGAATCCACTATAATAGTCTGTTTTGACAAATATTTATACTATAACTTGATTATTTATCATAAACATTATCATTTCTCTATTATTTCTAATTTGAATAAAACCTAAACGTGGACACTTGTACACAACATCATACAAAAATAATATTTTTTCCGTTGTATCATTTACTTTATAAGTTTCGTAAATTATTTTAAGTTCATAAGCGCAGCGGAGACACAAAAAATGTTTGTTTGACAAGTTGACAAAAAAAAGTGTGAAAGCAAGTGTGTGTGTGTAATAATAGAATTTCATTCACAGATAAGTTCATTGCAAGTTGTGATATATAGTAAAAAAAAATTCAGCGTGAATCTTATTGAATGTGTGACCCGCATTTTTAGCAACCTCATATATGTATGTACACAGTTTTGCAACCATTTTAAAAAACATAAAACAATCATTATTACGTTAAACCATTATCGTAAAAGTAAAATCAATAGTGTTATTGTGCTATTCCCTGCATCGGGCGTTTGCGTTGTGTGCTGTATGGGCAATGTAAGAAAAATGTGCAAAAAACGCATTGCAGCACTACATGAAGAATTTTGCATATTACGTATATATAAAATGTTGCTAGTTAATATACTATGAGAACAAAGAATTGTTTATCTTGTCTATATTCGTAAGTTGTAAGTACATTCGAGGAATTGTGAATGTAGAAATTGTAAAAAGAAAAAGAGAAAGAATAGTAAACACAAAAAGATAATAATATGCAAAATGTTGCATTTAACTTTTGAAGGTCTACTCGGCCACTCAATTGTGCAAAACCAAGTTATAGAGAGATGTCCATTTAAAAATATGGTTGCTTAACGATTCCACGAGTAAACAGATCTCTGATGTTGAGCTCAGCTCACACCCAACTCAGTGTCAAAACCCGTCATACACAGAATGTATTCCTTATAGTTACACAGTAATATTAAGTAAAAAAGAAGAGTTGCAAAATTTCTCCACAACTCGTTCATAAAGTCAGTCGAACCAAAGACAAAAAAATACTTTTTGAAGTTGTCTGTAGTAATAATATATATGTACTATTTATGTATATGTTTTTTTGTATTGCTAGTAACGTTTAACGTTTATGCTAAAAGTTTGCAAAGTCAGTTTGTCGACTGTCGACACACCTCGCCTCTTCATGACAAACTTGTATTCATAGGCACATTTTAAGCACTACTAAAGTGTAAAAAGATTAACATTTTTAACCATACTAATAGTAATATGATAAGTTGACCACTTGGCGAAAAATTGGCAAAGTCACTTTGCATCCAGAACCAATACGGGATTGGCACATTCCTCCACATGAAGGTTTTTAAGAACAGGTGAGTTGTTTTCTTGTCATTCTCATCTCATCTCTTCTTCTGAAATGTTTTCAAGATGCACATCCAATATGTGGGGCACCCACAAAAAATATATAAGCGTTCAGTTCAGTTGAGTCATCGAGTGATAGAGGCGAAGTCATTGGGATAGAAAAACACCAGTTGTAATCAGCACGTCTACTTTGCTTCTTTTTCTGCATTTTCTTTATGGCTCACGTTCACGTTTCTTTTGAAGACGAGACGATCTTCATAGTTCATACATCACAGTGACATTCACAGGAGAGAGAGATAGTAGACAGAACAGAGGATATGTAAAAATGCAAAAGGCCTCAGAGTAATATGCACAAAAAAAGGGTTCTTGCACTCGTCATGTCACTCCCTTACCTGGCAAAAGGTGAGGGACAGCGAGAAAAAAATCTCCTTCCATTCTCAAGAGAAGTAAACAATATAATTGTATTAATGCACTGCTGTCACAAGTTTTTTTAGTACTCACACAGAAAAAAATGGGTTACACTTCCATAGCTTGCTCTCTTGCTGATTGTTTTTGCTGTTGTGAGGGCGTTGAGTGTCATCGTCATCAGGTCGGCACCATACCACAACACGAACCGGCGTAATCCTTTCAGTAGTGTTACTTCAATGGCAAAGTCACACACCTGATCAAGTGCAAAAGTGTCTGATTGTCTCTTCCCATGTGCGTTCGTTTTTTCTCATGTCTATTGCGTTTTCTCCTGTTGATGCACTTCCACTCAACAACTTTACTAGTACAAAGTACAAAGTACAAAATATGTGTGCGGATGGATTGTAGTATTTGTTTCCACGGTTGGATAGACTTGAGAGAGACATACGGAACTATAGTTCATATTTCCCATCATAAGAATCACAATAAGCTCTTTCCTTGTGTGGATTTCTCTCTTCCGAAGGTAGGGCACAATGACAATGACATGGTGCAAGTCCTTCCGTTTCATTGAAATCGTGCGAATGAATGAGAAACACAAGTCTGACCCAGTAAGTCATACTCAATACTTCCAAAAGAATGATGAAAGGGTAAGAAATAAAGGTTTTCTTTCCTTTTCCATTCAAGCAGGATCTTTATAAAGCTTCCATTAATTTCTTGAGCAAAGGAACACCTTTCCGTTCGTTCGTTCGTATCCAAGTTTTTGATAGTGTACAATAACAGTAGCGCAGAGTTGTTGTTGAATGGAACTCATAAATGAAGCTGATTTGAATTAGATTGCTTTCATAAGAAATTTACATTAGTAGGAAGCTGTGAAGAAGGCATGTGCGAAGGAGTCTCAAGATAAATATGGGCCAGATTTTTAATTCTCAGAGGTGTAGGTAAGTTGAATGAATATGAATATTGAATGGAGTAATAAGGAGCTGACCGAGTACTTTTCTCACTTTTGGATGAACCAATTGACACGCTAGCTGCATTCTTGAACCACTTTGTTTGCATTGTTGACACTTGACACATTGACACTTCTCAAACCACAACATTCAAAATAACCAGTCCGGTTTCAAAAGATTCCATTCAAAACATTAAAGTTTCAATAATCCACACATCAATGGAAAGTGAAGTTGACGTCTTATAGGGATTCCTGTTCAACTGATCTGCATGATCCGTGATCTCCGCTCGTCGTAACAATGACAATTTGAAAAGAGTTCACAGATATTAACAACGCACACTGTTCATCAAAAATCATATTTTTGTGAATACACTCGACGACTGGACGCATAATTAGAATAGTAACGTGAATAACATTTACTAAATTTAATCTGTCTGTCTGACGCAAAGAGTCTTCATCAACACTTTGTTGCATCTGTTTGGCTTGAATTGACTATAGCTGATTTATAAAGGGCATGAAAATTGAGATGATTTAAGCTTAAACCATTTGCACAGTTGCCCAAGCGTTGAATGTAACTTTCTTGTTGGGTTTCTTCTTAGGTCCTCGCCCATCGGAGTGTTGAGACCACATTCCATTCAATTTTGGCATCAAAGTATCTCGGAAATTTCTCTTGAAGCGTTGAGACAGAGTGGCCCACATACCATGTTCTCGTCCGGAGGAATCACGCAAAAGAATCTTGGAGGTTCCTTTGCTGCTGCTGCTGGAGGCCATGGACAAAACAGAAGGGCGTGAGTTTCCCCGTGGACTAAAACGAGCCTTGGACGTGTGTTGAACAAGTTTCCGGGAGGAACCGGTGACAGCATGTGGGATTTTGGGCATGTCCGACATTTCCAGCCATGACGAGAATGGAACCAGGAGGTGTCTCCCATTGCCCCAAGCTAGGTAGTCGCCCCCGCCATTGGCACTGTTGTGCATAGAATATTGAGTCGGCATAAAATTGAGGGACCTTTGATATGGCGCAAAGGTTGATGAGCTTCGACCCATGACATGATACATGTACGACTCTTTGGGATAGCTACTCCTTGGGGCCGTTACACTCTCTGTTTTCAATGGGACAAGCAAAACCGGCTTTGCTGGTGCTTTGCCCCCGCTCGATGTTCCACTTTTTGATGGTGTTATAGTAGACGTCGTAGAACTTAATGTCCCTGAATTGTAAACCTTCCGTTGAGGCCGTTGGGGAACTGGCGGTTTTACCACATCTCCCATCAAATCCTCGTCAATATTTTCAGAATTCTCCTCTGAATCTACCTCCTCTGAGTCTACTTCGTCCTCTTCATCTTCATCTCTTTCAATATCGTCGTCTTCCACAGAATCATTGTGTCGCATCATGATTGTTGCATTTGCAAACAGTTGTGGAGACATGTAACTGCGACTCGAAGCTAATAGAGCGGAACCTGTGGTTTGTGTCACACTTGAGCCGGGCGGGTCACTAAACATAGGACCGTCAAATTCATAGTCAAGAGACTTGGGCTCGTATGAAAACAATGGTGATTTGTTCTGTGTTTCATGAAGGATTTCAGTAGGATAAACTGGAGGAAGCGATGAAAATGCAGAGGAGGATGACGACGAGGATGATGACTCAACCGACGCACTACTGGAAGGAGGGCTTGGTGCTGGTGACTGAGGTGCTGGCGGAATATTGTGCACTTTACTCCCTAGAATGGGGTTAATCTTGTATTTCAAAGGCTTCAGTTTCAGTCGAAGATCTCGGTAAATTTGAAACAAGTCTTCAGCTTCGGAACGGGTTCTAAACGAAGTGACCAAAGCCATCATTTTGGCCAAATGTCTCACAACCCATACAAGAGTTGACGGATGCAAAGCGTCACAGTGGCAAAACACTACATCTTCAATAGGGTAAGATTGAAATGAGGACAAATTTGGCAAAGTTTCCCAATAAGGAGACCTTTCTCCAGAACCGGAAAACTCATCCGAGTCGGAACCATTCCCAGAGGAAGAATGACTATCATCAGAAGACACGTGGAGTCCAGACGAACTGGAGATGCTTGCATTGTCCATGGAAATCCCTGAAGATGACAAAGACGAATGAACGTGCATTGTACCGCATTCCGTGTCCTTCTCCTCTTTAGTGATTGCCAAATGATTCATCAAATCCGACAAGTCTAGCTCGTTTACAGTCTCGTTCATCTTTACGGAACGAACTGATTCACAATCTGACTCGAATCCTTCGTCCTTTCCTCGAAATCCGGGAGCAGTTAGCTTCAACCCACGTTCCGAACATTCCACTGTATACCTATAAATAAATCAAGATATACCACAAATCATAAACATGAAACTACAGCTTTATGCTCTAAACCAATATACTCTATATAACATAATTTATTAAAGCTCTGCATTACATGTATACACTGGCTGAGAGAAAACAAGGGATGGATGTTCAAGTATTTATTTCATATACTATAAAAAAAACTTGTAGGTAGACAACTTTCTGCTCCACTGCCCTCAGCAAAAATCTTGTTCTGGTACTTAGTCTTACACTGCTTTGAGCAAAATGATCAACCAGAAATCATGCATACTTGTAAACTTCTCGCGACCCACCAGACCATCATCCATCGGAGTGAAGTCACTAGAACAGTGTCGAGTGCCAAAGGTTCATTAGGATAGGAAATGAATGAGGAAAGTGCTCTAAAACACAATTTAGTATAATAGCACACAGTAATAAAACCTGCATGACATGCATCGCACACGCCTCATGTAATAGATTTTCATTAGAATCACAACCGCATAAAGGCTAACTAATGGTAAATTGATCCTGAGCATAAACTTAGATTCACTCTTCAAGAGGAAACATAAATTAAAAGAATCTCAAGCCTAGCGTTGAAAAATGTATTAACTATACTATACACAATACGTATTAACAGGTTATATTTATAGTTCAACAATGACTACTGACTAGCAGCAAGCTGTACCGTACCGTATTTAGCCACGTGTTTACGTTCTAATACTATGAGATATAGTTTTGAAGGCAAAGCTGAGCTATATACAGTTATTTTCGGCACAGTAATGCTTTGCAGAAAATGAATCTAACACTAACTACTTTAAAATTAATGCAATATGCCGACTCGAAAGCGTGATCTCAAACACCTGGAGGAAGTTAGAATCGACCTCTCTGATTTCGTTGAAAAATATAGTGTTTCCTCGTATTATCCAAAAAATGATAATTACAATGATCTCAAGGCATCGACTCCTTTAACTATAAGATCTCAAAGTGTGTACTGCAATGCAATGCGATGCAAAAGTGTGCTCAGAAACTTCAGACCCTTTCTTCTGAATAAACGGAAAACTATGCATTTCGAAGAACCAATTACGTACATGTGAAAGTAAAATTGAAAAAATGAAAATTTTGAAATTACTTGTTATTTTCGTGGAACTTGAAATGTTTTTTGTTAGGGTCCGAAGGTTGGTAGCGTTGAAGTAACGTTTCTACCAAACTGGCCAATACTTCAGACCGAATGGCTCCCTCCAATTGGACTTTACCAAGCAAGTATCCGGTGAACTGTGCCATTATTATAACCAAGTAGAGTCTTGAGTCCTCTTTTTTTTCAGCACATCTATAATGTATACAAAAAGAAATAAAAAAACATTATATATCCTGTTACTGTCACTGCACATCACAAACGGTGAGACGGTGAGAGACATGCTGAAGCATTATTGGCACAAAGAAGCTGCATCATCATGAAGTAACAGGATCCTGAGGAAACGTTCTCATCTCACTGAGCAGTCGAACTCTTCCACTACTCAAATGATTGGTAGTCAGTCCATCAAATATAATGATTTAATCCTATTGACTCAACTTTTTCCACCGCCGTCTTTTTCCTTCCTTGTGTATTATAGTGTGCAAGAAAGCCTTAGCACATGGGAGAATGTTACAAAGACATTTTTATTGAAGCTTCCATTCTCTCCGACGAGACTAGACGAGATACGGTGCACCTGATACTCTTATTACTATTTGATACAATTTACAGTGCGGACGAGCTTGATGAGAAAAAATCCTAGAGATCACATTAATGTCCTGTACTTCCATATACGACACTTGACTTTTGTCGCAACTTTTCATCTGGTTGCATTTGCAACCGGTAATTCTTAACGTGTTCCTGCCTTGTACAGTAGTATTAAAGAACGCTGTATAACGCATTGCACTAAAAGTAATGTGATGTTAAAGTTGAATTGCACGAAATCACATCATCACCGTCACATCATGAGAGACAAAATAAATGTTTTCTGTATAACAGTTAACAATATAACATTTTTAGTGTCGTAATAAGTCGGAGAACAGCATACAGAACAATACACACGAAAAACTGAAAACACAAAAAATAGTAGAATTTGTTGCATTATTAATAGAAAACGACGTATTTATATTACCAAATTGCAAACGCAGTTAGGTCATAAATTGAACAACAACAAATTTCAGTATGGGAGTTCATGTGACAATAAATGTACAAAGTTTGAGTACACCGTACTCCACGCCATATCACACCGCATTCCATTTCAAAATTTGAAATTGTCCGATTATAATGATAATCCCTGGTGAGGTATTGAGATTTTTCTCTCATGGCATGGTTTTAATAATCATGACTTGTTAAATAATATGATTTTATACAGGTTTACTGACTCATAGAAGGATTTAAACCACGGATGAACGTCACAAAAAATGGTATCTCCAAACACCCCAATCACAAATGTGGTCGGTAATACTGCTTTTTTTAGGAGCCTTGCACTTGTGACAAGATAGGAACATAAGGAGATGCAAATAATGTTGGGAAGGAAGACTTGGCGAGTGGCGACCACATGGAATGCCACAACAAGAGCATTTTTGTTCGGATCTATGTGCTTCCTCACGTTGTTCATGAAGATTTTTGCCATCATCATCATCGCCGGACCAAACAAGCTAACCACAAACTTTGTTTCTTTTTTGCTCCAATTTGATTCGTTTGCCGTTGTTGCATTCATTGAGTTTGTGTCTTGAGTCTCTTGTCTGTCTTTGTAATTCGTATGTTTCTCATTCTCTTTCTGTGTGCCCAGCCGACTCTCTTTTTCATGCAACAGCCGTTAAGTTGAACTCGAATCATTTTTGGGCCAGCTTCCTTCCCCAGCAGGAGCGGGAATAGCAAGTAAGTAACCTTGAGTGAAATATAACTTGGCGGATTGGGTAACGTGAAGCATAATCAAATCATATTTCGGTAGTTAGTTGCACTCTGTAGACAAGTGAATTAAGTCGAACTTCAATGTTGAGGTAACACAATGAGATAATGATGAGAGGCTGCACAAAAGTAAGTCTCCTTCTTTTCTTTCTCCTTCGGACTCTTCCTTCATCCTTTATTGCAAATTGTACACTTCATCCCAATACTGTTATTCCGCTTAGTCCATTTTTATTGACTTCAGCTCTGATATAGAATTACAGCTACAGGACAGTTATAGGCTTTTTCCTACCCTAGCCTTCCTCAACATTCATGCCAAAACTCTCATCATCATCATCTCCTTCATCTTCTTCTTCATCCACTTCTCATCTTGGCCTCACAGTATAAAAAAGTCCAGCAAAAAACGGAAGCCCGTAAACACTGAGCAGTGCAACGTTTTACTACTTAGGCCAAGAATCTGATTAAAAGCCTACTATAATATAAAAACTGCAAAGTGCTTTATAGAGCCAAAATCAGATTTCCGGACTTCTAATGTCTGTCTTTCAGTTGCAAAGCAGACCTATAAAAAATATCTACTTTGTACTCATTATCATAATGAGAGATGAGAGTTCTCTTCATTTTAAAATGGACGATGCACAAACAGACGCTAATAGATTGATCATCTTGTAATACCCCGTTTATGAGAGTGGTGCGTGAACTCATGAAACTCACTCATCCTCTTGATGATCGAGTTCATCGCTCATTGTCAAAATCAGATTTTACTAACTTTAGTACATCCATTAGGAACAGATTACAAAGTGTTCCATATCCAAATCAACTTTGACCATGAGCAAAATTGAGCACCCAAGAACGTACGTTCAGGTACGTTGGTACGTACACGTTATCAGTACATGTACAGCTTCAAGAAGTGACTTCTTCTTTCTTTTTCCAAACTTCCGCATATAAAATCACTCTTCTTTTATCCGTTCTTATCAAGTTCAGCTGATACTCATCTCTTTTGCGGGCAACCCAAATCATCTTACAATTTTTCACTCTACCTTTTTATACTATATCTTTTCATGCCTGCCTGAAGAGAAGAAACATCTTTTCGAACTCAACTTTGAAACACTATCATCGAATTATTCCTTCAATTTTAGACTGTAATTTTAATATGATTACCGTATTATTGTCTTATTACATTTTCACTTGGGATGATAAATCATTTAACAAGGTTAAGAAAAAACGTGGAATCATACTTTACTGAAGTTATAAAATGCTAGGCAATGAAATGATATATGTATAAAAATTAGACGTCAAAGGTGCATTCCTGAATTGAAATTATTACAGCTGCATGATCGAGTGAGACTTTAAACAAATACATTTGGTAATAGTTGTAATGAAGCATGAAAGTATACAATAAGGATAAGTTATATTTTGAACGGGATGGAAGAAAAGAAACCGTGCAAGGATACGAAAAGGAGAAAACGAAGAAAAAGCTGTGACAAAAGTCACAAAGCTTACCGAAAGTAAAGTTTCAGATCCAAAAATAGTATAATAAGTTATATTCGTTGTCCGATAATCACACACTTGTATTGAGCACAAGTCAAAAGGACATGTCACACTAACTTTTGTCGTGGGAGCGTCAAATAATAGTCAATGACGAGATAAGTTTGGTTTCACTCGTCAAGTCATGTTCGACAAGACGATATGAGTGTTACTGTTCTCAGCCCTTCCAGGGCTAGTCACTAATGATCCAGCACATTTACACTCTTCTCTCATGGTCACATGAAAAATGTATCAATGTAATTTCCAAATAATGAATTCTCCAACCTTCCAACACAAACGGATCGTGTAAACGATTCACAGTCTTGCACCACAAGATTAGGCTTCAGGTATAACTTACTACTCCGTTGCTTTTGTCGAGAAAATGCAAAAAAGCAAAAACCGGGTCACGAATGTATCCTTTATGCAAATGAACGCATTGCAACAAAACCTTTTAACACACCAGCAACGTATACACTTTTAGAGGAGTCACACTGCACAAAAATACTTTATCTTCCAGCTGCCGTTGGCTGTGAAATTGAGCAAAAATGCAGAAAATTGTGTAATGCACACTTGATAACAAACAATTGAACAATAAAAACTTACAAGTTTCAGTTTTCAAACATTTTTAGTATAGATTTTAGAATAATATGAGAGGATGCGTCATTACAACGTGTACAGTGTACTGGGGCAATGGGACGAAACGGTGTTATGCAGAAATACTGGTATATGGGTTTTTCTTGTTGAAAGGAGCAACAAACGGTGGAAGCGAGACACGATAAGAACGAAACGAAACCACCTGTTGCACGAGTCACGTCTAGTGCACGAATACGCTGATGTTGAGACGTTTCCACGGGTTGGCATTAATTCCTTCCACCTCTTTTCTCCTTCTTGCAAGTTTCAAGTTGAGTAAAATATATAAGAAGTTGTGAGATGAATGCATCAGAGCAAATGGTCAAGAAAGACTCAAGAGAATCAAGAAACCCCTCAGAGTTTGTTGGACATTGAAGGCTCTCTCACACCGGCTGCCTATGGCTCACTAACAGAAGAATGGCAAAAAGGATTTTTGAGATACCTGTTTGCTCTTAGCTACAACACGTTATAATAAAGTATATCGCATTTTGAAGCTACAATAATGCTTAGTCCAAGTCGACGCTTGTGTGAATGTACTGGTCAGTCATCAGCACGTAAACAGACATTGAAGCTCGAGGAGATTCCTGATGGGAGAAGGGACAGGTAACCTAGGCCTCTAAGAGATGTTCACAGTGTCAGCAACAACGATGCACACAGCAACTCATTGCACTATAACGTAATGCGACTGACGGAAAAGAAGAAGAGTCAAGATGAAGTGAATATATGCAAACGAGAGTCAACCTCAAAATTGTACGGTGCAACTTTACTTTGCCTCGTTCCTTGCGCTGTTAGTTTGCTTGTTCCAATGGAGCGGAGGAGCAAGCGGAGAGAAACAAGTGCCCATCATAAATTCAGCATCTTAGACCGGAATGTAAGTAGGCTACTGAGATGACAGGCCCTATTCTATAGCTTCAAATATGTTTCGTGAATGAATGGATATGCGCTCATCTTACATATATGCGCACCTTAGGAGTTACCCATTGCATTTCCCATTAGCAAAACTTTAACTCTGCTTCCATGAACACAAAAGCACACCTTCAGACCAGACGCTGTCAGGTTAGTTAAACCAATCTGCGAGATAAAAGAAGAAGCAAAAGCTAAAGCAGGTAACAGCAACACTGCACTACAGAAGCGTCAACAACCAACAGATGAGGATGAGGATGAGAATAAGACTTTGCTTTTCACTCTTCTGCTGGTATTTTATTTCGGCTCTCTCAACCTTAATCCATTTTTGGTCCAAACCGCGCCGTAGTAATCGCATCCTCCCCGTCACATTTACATTTGCATTACGTTTGGCTCTAGCCTAGCCATTAAGCGCTGTACTTTGTGCCGTTTGCGTTTGTGCGTCATCCTCATTAACTCATTTGGACAATTTGCTATATTATGCTATACTTAACTAACTTACTATACACATCGTGTACAACTGCTGCAGTTGTGCGGTACTTTTTTTTACATTTTGCCACGGAGCTCGGCCGTGTATAATGCGGGAGTTATTTTCTAATAATTCTGACACTTAATTTCATCCTCGTAGTTGTATATGTACGTAGTTAGTAGGCTTTACGCTTCTAAATCCTTTATATGCATTTTTCATACACATCCTCATTCTCGCGTCTCATCATCGGACGGCATCTCACTCTCTAATAGCTCTGTATCCTATTTTACCTGAGGAGTTGTAATTACATTCACTAATTAATGAGGTTGTCCTGTGGTCACATCCTTTCAAGTGGTTCAAAACGATGTACCTACTGCTTCACACACTTGAGACTTGACCATACTTAAATTTACATCGAGTCTCCAACGACCACAGAGTCGTGTATACTTGTTTACTTGACAATCATAACCAAACAGTCTTGAATTCAAGCCTGACAATGACAATGAATGCTGTCGCGGTCGCCTACTAATTCCTTGTCTCACCTTATCTTAAGTCACGTCCATCTTTTCACTTAGCTAATGCAGTGGCAATAACTCAAGAGGCCTAGCGCTATTGAAAGAAAGTTGGCAACGACACATGCTTTGAATTTTCCAATGCATTTCTAATGAGAACTTTAAAGACAAGACAGAATACGTGCGTTCAATTTAGCAAGTGAGAGAGTGTGTTCCTGTCAATGTCTATTTTTGCACAAATCATATATCCAATGCATGATTTATAAAATGTTACAGTTAGGATGAAGCTGAATGTTGTATCCCTAAAACGAGAACAGTCCAAATGTAGAAGTGCATGCGCATGCAATTGCATTAAATTCTCAACTATTGTAAATTGTAATAAAAGATGTATATTATATATAGATATATCATTTGGATTTTATAATGAAACTGGATACTGTATATGAAATGCATTATTATAGTATATTTGGAACATTAAGGGCTAAAACTGCTGGGTGGTGGCTCTTTTGGAGCGACTTCTTTTCTTCTTCTCTGTAAGGTTCCTTCTGCTTTTGCCCTTTATTTCTTCTTATGGCAGTGAAAAGATATGAGGTAGTGGTAGTAGAAGTGCTAAAAAAGTGCGCAATGCATACAAAGCGTCATGTCGATCACACACACATTACACATGACTTTTTACGTTTATAACACGTATACACTTTGAATGAGAGGACGAAGATCCAGAAATGGACCGGTGATGCTGTGATGATGTGGTAGTGCTAAAGTAAAAGAAATGAGAAGCAGCGTCATCAACGTCGTCGTCGGCCGCTTAAGTCTTAAGTCGCTAGTTTTCTTTATTCTGAGAGTTGGGACACTCAGGGTGGTCACTGATGACCACACATCAAACCTGTCTTAGCGACAAGAAACTGTGATGAACGTCCACCCCTCGAGTGTTAATTAAGAGCTTCCTTCATGTAACAAACGATGTGTAGTAAAGTTGTACACTTTTGTGAGACTTATCTGGCAGTCATTATTGGAGTGGCACATATAAGACATATAGACACACACGGGTTTAAAAATACACAGTGTAGCTTTAATAAGAACTCACTCTCTCGAATAATGTCGCAAGAAGTTAGTAGCTGTTATTGTTTCCTGTAGGAAGAAAAGAAAAGGACGATGACGACGTGTACGTCGTCATTTGTCGGTAGGAGGAAAAAGACAAATAGACACAAGACGTGATCACCAACCGCCAACGACACACTCTTCGAAATATAATTTGTGCTGTTAATAATGAGAACGCAAGTGGGAAAAGGCACACACATTTACAACTTCTACAGAAGCAACTGTGAAAGAACAATGATGACGACTTCACTCTTCTATGGGCAGAAATATCGACATCCACGTAGCGACATCATCACAAAAGTCCACTTTATGAGCAGAGAAGAAGACTTTAAAACTGTTTTTTGTACTTGGGTGGAGCATTATTTTAACTACAATACAAACCTTATTGAGGTGGAAGCAGGAGAGGAAGCTTTTAGTACATAGTAAGTCATCCAACTCCAAGCGTCTCACATGCAAATGAGACAATTTCTTCCGCACGGATGAATTATGGCTCATATCAGTCTAAACCATCACAATTAGAGATTTTTAAACACACAGGAACAACAATGTTGACGTTTCTTCATTACTTCTACTTACAATGTAGCTTACTACGAGAAGCTGCTATACTTTTATTGCCATTTTTTAGGTATTTAAAAAATAATAAAAAATTTCATATGAACACGTTAAAAACGTCCAGGACCTCAGGATAAAAACAAACCCAGTTTTTAAGCAGCCTCGTATACAATTATAAAAGGTTTCGTGATTAGTATTCGTCATCATCCGCCTTGGGAATTTGGATCTGGTACAAAGCGTTGCTAATTCAAAGATTTTAGTTTGAATAAACAATATAAATACTTTACACATTTAATGTGCAACGGACGTTTCCCGTCTGTGCCAAAACTACAGCGATTGTTTCGTACGCACCTGGTAATTTATTAGGGCAAGAAGTTCCTCCTGGCATCTCGACGCGGCTTGTCAATTACTTTATTTATTATTACTGAATTGTAATTAGGATAAATTGCTATAGCGGTATAATGTTGAGTGGAAAACGTTTAATGCGGTACTAACCACACTTACCAATAAGGGTATGTGATGATAGGAGTATACGAGCATGTTCTATTGCAATTGATACATTAATACAGGAATCAGATTACAGTGTTGACTTAAAGGAGCACCGTTTGAAGAGATTGATGGGTGTAAAAGGTAAAACAACAAGCTTCTAAGTCAATGTTCCAAAAAAAATGAAATGGAAGTTGTGTGGACATTAATTGGGATTGAGACGAAAAAAAAACTTGTATACAAGGAGAGACCTTTAGGAAAACCTATGACTTGGACACGTTTATAATACTTTTCTTATTGAACGATGGATGGATGATACAGTGTAACTAGAAAACGTTAGATTTTGCATATAAACAGATAGTATAGTATTGTATTTTGTTTACTCTGTTCTTTGCATGAGCACCTGCAAGTTTTCTACAGTGGTATCGTAGTGGTACACATATGAAAATGTGCATTTTCATATTTACCCAAATGTTCATCATCATCTTAGGTCTCACACGCAGAAGTGAACAATCTACACGACGACGACAAAGCAAAACATGTTTCTGACCCTTTGCAATCTTGTCTGCTACCTTCCAAGTGCAACTGAAGAACACGTCGTAAACGTCCAACAACAACCGACGTCCAACTTGATTATTGACGAATTTTCTTTCTCTTTTCTCATCATCCCTTGCGCCTTTGCCTTGTGCTTTTGTGCCTGCTCAACCTCCTTTTCTCTTAATAACACGCGACAGAAACAATGGCCTTATTGCACAGCAAACACTACTAAAGCGTTTGCTTTAATCTTCAATCATATTCTTTCAGCGAAGTTGTAGTAAGTAGTAGCATAAGCATAGGCACGCTGAAAAATCTCATCCCCGTCTCTGCACATTATAATAATATAATAACGTCGAGGAACGAAAAGCTACAGCAATTGCATTTTTGGTACAAGTCGAAGTCAAAGCCAGCTCATCGTGTGTGCAAGTGCAAAAGAAGACCAAAGTCTCCATTGTTTCTTTCTTGTCATGCCATGCATTCGCTATGTTGACTATGTTTTTGGTGCTGGTGGTTTGGCTACTTGGGAACTACCTATCATTTAAGTAGGATCGATGATCAACTATCTCTCATAATGAAATGCGAAGAAGTGAATGGTTCACCTACACCCATAGTACAAAAAACACACTGCACGACCAATAAATGAAAAGAAAAGAGAGGAGATCAGCTACAACGGCTTCAGGTCTTCACGAGACTTGATGGATAATCATCACATCACCGTGCACGCAAAATAATGGTCAATGTCTTTTTCATACACTCAAGTTCAAGTTGGCTGACTTTCTACTTTGACCATCCCTTCAAGATGGATGACCCTTCTTCCGTCGTCGTCGTTGAGAACAATTCAACAACTCTACCTTTTTCGTCTCAATCCCAATTAATGTCCACACAACTTCCATTTCATTTTTTTTGGAACATTGACTTAGAAGCTTGTTGTTTTACCTTTTACACCCATCAATCTCTTCAAACGGTGCTC
>JABASF010000976.1:0-28326 GCA_019776145.1 Harlomillsia oculata
TCCCGAAACCGAAAATCCTTCCATTGAAGTATGAGGTGCGAAGAGCGAAGAAGAAGAAGAACAAAAAAGAAAGCCGATGCCAAGACGGGGAGTGGTCCTCGCACTACAGAAGAATTGGCAAGATTTCAGGTTTCAGGCACCACCACAAGTATCACTCGAGAAGATGCAGCGCCTCTTCTTCGCACAGAGTGCCTCATCGCTTTCGTTCCTATGCTTCTGGTTCCTATTGAATATTGAATCCACATTCCAATCCACTTTAACTTTTATTTCATGAATGAACTATATTTTGTACAAATTCCAAATGAAATTTGAACTTTTTTCCTCTCTCTCTCTCTTTGTGTCTCTCCTTAAATGAATAACAAAACCTTGAGATTTATCCACTTCAAAATTGTTTTGTTTTGAAATCTGACTGAAAGACTTTTCTTTTATACTACCAGTAGTAGAGCGAACTAGACTATATAATGCTATCATACTTTGGTAACTTGGTAAGTTGTAGAAGCGGGTACTGAGGTGATGGTTTTCTAAGTGGACGCACGAGGACCCTTCGGGCTCCCATCCTCAGAATAGTAGAGAAGGAACTCTTAAAACAACTTGATAGTATCGCTAAATTTCAGTACAAAGATTTGTCTGGTGGCATATTTGTGTCCTGAAAGTCTTGTAATAAACAGGAGGTTACAGAGCTGCAAGGAGAAACCTGAATACATCGGACACGAAACCCGGAATTTGCTGTAGAAGCACGTAAGGAACCAAGGCCGGAACCAAATGAGAATGTGTGTTATAGCTCGTAGTGGTTTGACTTGGCTTTTACTTCTTTTTTCAAGTTCTTGAGAAAATGCCCGGACCGTACAACGAGCCAGGACGCCTTGGGAACGGTTCTACCGTTTCTGTAGCCGAAGGGACACTATCTCAATGATGGAAGAAGAAGAAGCACCACAGCACTGGGTATTTTTTGTCTCGCCAAGAACTGCCTTAAAGAAAGTTATTTCCTCAAGGTATAGCGATGAATTGGACCGTGTGAACAGTATCAAACTTTATTGTCTGCCATCCAGGAAAAAGAAATTTTTTCTTCCCTCTGCCTTACTTCCTGAAGGAGATGCAACTGCTCAAAATCTCTTCACGTCTCGAAAAAAATCTACACGCCGCGTCGGACCTTGTAAAGAAACCAAACTCCTTTTCACTCTTTGGAGTCAATTGGGTTTAGTGACAAGTGCTTCTGACTCTGGGACTTCCGATCCATTAATAATCTGAAGGTGACTCTGCTCTGCCTCTCTCAAGTCCTTATCAGTCCATCGGGCTATTTCCTCCTTCTTGTCCCAGCCGACCGCATCCAAACCATTTCCCTCCGTTCCAAAGCCCACAGAACAACCGCCAAACCAAATCTGAGAGATGAATCGGACTTCATAAAGTCATAATACTTCCAATGCTTTCTGACCTGATTTTATTTGGACCACTTACAATAATCTTCTCCACAACAACAGCTTTGCTTTCACAAATTATAGAAACTATTCTTATTCTCCCACACCACTTTTGACATACTCTTACTCACTTGCCCAACTGCTCTGTGTTTCTTACAGATCCGTTTTATTATTTTTTTACCTAATGTAATAATTTTTAAAAACTTTTAAGTAAAAACAACGGTTACATACATAACAAGACAACATTATTAATTAAACATTCATAAACATATTTTGTTAAATAACAATTCTCAACATTTTGCATTAAATGTGTTGATTTATGCATGCAAAATGAACCGTGGAAAAATGCGATGGTACAGCAAATGGAGCACATACTTCAGACTTCAGAATTTCATCGTGAACCTAACAATTAGCTATGAGTACATTTTATATTTATGTCAATGGAATTTCGTTTCCAGGATAGTCACTACTATTGATTGGTATCAGTGAGCAGTGTATTTCGATCATTTCATACTTTTCATGTCATCACTTTCCCTTTTTCTATATCTCTCACTTCAAAAAGAAATATTCCCGAGGGGAATTCCCTTTCATCTTTTCCTGAGAGGGAATGCATAAAATATCTCGTCCACTCGTTTCATACATTAGGACAGCGTTGCCTGAACTGTCTTCTTATACGACTCATTCATCCTTTACAGAAAGGATAATGGCACGCACTTTCACGATTGTCACTGTCTGTACGCACATTTTTGCGACCCACGCGACCCACCAGAGCTGGCTGTCTTCTCTAACATCCGGAATGAGGAGAGACACAACGACTCTTCTTATCTTCTTCAATGGCTAGTTGTAACAGTCACTAGAAAATGCCAAACGTTTCGCAGCCCCCATGCCACAAGGAACATAAAGTAAGGATACCAAGATTCCAACATGCTGGTACATTGTATATGACAGTATTATTGTATCTGAAAGCTCCGAGGCTTCTATCGATGCAATCCTCTGCAAATAACTCCTTGTTTTATTTCACCCTCACAATGTTAGCAGCCATAAGCTTTGTTGTGCTCTTCTGAGTCCATTCTTCAAAGTTCAAGTCTTGCCATGCAATCACTGAGACTGAGACTTTTTTAAATTTTCTAAACAAACCAGTTCTGGTTGCTTAGTTTGTTTGTGTAGATTGTAGAAGGGGAGCGACAACAAATCTGACGGAGTAAGTCTAGTACTTACCTAATTATACTTCACTTTTTAATTATCAAGTAATTACGTTAACTATAGACACTCGCCTAACTTGCGATGCTCTATAGGGATAACGTCCGTATAACAGTTGTTCATCACGAGAAGATCTGACGAAGGAACTCGAGCGAGAAATAATCTTGGTAAGTTGCCGAAATTGTGTTTTCACCGTGGCTTATCTATTTGTTGTAGCATGAAAATTTTCACTCGGAGAACTTTGATGCAAAATGTCTATTTCACATCTTATTAGCTGAAAAACAGAGTGGGTGTTGGAGCTTTGTGCCATAGCGGGTCAGCGAGCTTGGACGTCCCTTCTAGGAAATGGACAGAGTCATTATTAAAGGCTTTGGAAGATAGAAATAGGCGTAAGAGCACGTAACTGAAACGGAACGGGAGGAATGTCCCATTAAAGGAGGAAAAGAGACAGAATTTGTAGGGAATTGGCGTATTTATGAGCGTGACAGAAAACACGACGAACTCTTTAGCCTCCCCGAGTTTCTGTGACTGTGGCGCGATTAAACTTCTCAACTTTTCTAATTGAGTATGCAAAAGATATTTTGAACATGAAGACGAGTCACTCAAGTCACTCTTGTCGCCAGTCACTCAAACCACCCACCCTCTTTCTTCTTGGAAAACTTCGGTCCATGTCTCTCATCCGTTCATGGCTTCATGAATGAGCTGCATCCATTAAAATACAGTCATAAGCAAGTTCTTATGCTGTCCCACCAACAACCCAATGTGGAGCCCAGCAAGAATATGGACAGTCATTGCTTCCTAAACAGTTCACTTCTTGCTTTGATCAACGATGTGAACGCGGAACGACGTCGTCCGCAAGATCTTGCTGGCTCAAGGCTCAGATGACACAGTCAAGAAGCCAAAGCAATCCAAATAATCTTGTCCGATTCATTAAATCTTCTCATGAGACCGAACAGATCCTTTCTGTCTTGTCCTGCGGTCTGTCCTCAAGCCAACGCACAAACAAGAGCGGCTACAAAAAATTTGTTGCTTTTACGTCCTCGTACTCCCGCTGTGGCAATCAAAATAACGCTGAGTCACGAAGTCTACGAGAATTGGCAGGAGCAAACCGAATTCGGACGTGTACGTATTAGCAACCCGAACTTGCGAACCAGATTTCTGGAATCAATGAGATGCTACTAGTAGACTAAATAAATCAAACCCTATTACATCTTTAAAGAAGTTCACATTGACACCTTCTCCTGTGTGGGCAATTACAATGTGTTATCATTAAAGCTAAAGTTGGATTGGTGCACGTCAAATATAAATGTACACTGCTGATTTCCTAGACGGTGTGAAAAAGCAAAGTGACATTTATTTTTGTCTGACAGTCTCTCGAGTCGTCACAAAATACATCTACTCTTATATGACGGCTCTTATATGACGGTTTCTCGGATTTGATGGACGGTGAGCTCTCACGATTCACAAAGTTGCCATGAATTTTTTACGACCTTCCTTCTCTTTGCCTACAACAAACCAGATTGAATAAAATGCAAAACGCTGCCTTTTCTTTGAGAAAAGCGTTGCAACCTGTGGACATTCATTTTTCATTTTCCATCGAATATTCTTGATGTACGAAAAATAAAGTTTTCCTCAAACCAGATTGAATAAAATGCAAAACGCTGCCTTTTCTTTGAGAAAAGCGTTGCAACCTGTGGACATTCATTTTTCATTTTCCATCGAATATTCTTGATGTACGAAAAATAAAATTTTCCTCATACGAAAAAGTACGCCGTAGGACAAAGTGAAAAATAAACTTGAGCTGGTTGTCCATTATATAATAATGGACCTTGTTGAGAAATGGCACAAATATTTTTTCAGCAGTCTGCAGGTACAAGTAAAACGTTTAACCTCCCAAAAAATGGGCTGAGTCATGAATTCAAAGCATTTTTGCATTTTGTGATACAAAATGCTGCCATGGAAAAAGAAATAAGATTTAATCAAAACACAGAAGTTACTGTTATGTATATAAGCTGTAATGCAATTTGCATGTTCATACATACGATTGGAAACCTTATTGTCTATTTGTACATTTAATTGCAGTTGTAATATAAAATTGAAAGGAAAAGAAAAAGGAAGAAATATATCTTAGTGAGTGAATACAAATGTTGTTGAAGTGATTGGAGAAATGAGTGGAAAACAGAATTGGGAATAGAAGAGAAAGTAAAGTGTAAGCGTTGTAAAAGAAGAAGTGAAAACATTGAAAAATGCTAGAAGTTGAAGAGACTTGTGGAACGGAAATGGAGGGGCAAAGTGAGGAAGAAAGACAGAATTGCTCAGAGCTTCAAACGTAATTGCAAGCAATTATATTTTATGTGGCTCTCTAAACTCAGTGCGAGTGGAGTGATAAGGGTGGGAAGATCGAGAGTGAGATTCGGTCTTCGAACTGTGGCATCCAATCTATTTCTTGTGCCACGACTGCCGCCCCTTCCTCTTTAGTCGGTCGCCTTCTCACCACGTCATAACTTCATGCAACTTCAACTTATGTATTTCTGTATGACTCAACAAAGTCTCGCCTTGCCTTTCCCTCCTTTCTTTCGTATGCTTTGGTTCTCACGTTTAATAGAGGACACGTAGTAAAATTTTGGGTACCATCCACAATTCCGTCTTCACACCCGAGCCAACACGAGACTGCCATTGCCACTACCTCACCAAACCACTGAGTCGTTCCCGTTGTCGTTCTCAACAACTTTTGCGGAGAATGCGAGTACATTCAGTCAAATTCATATCGGAAGTCATAAAATTGTATCTTGTGCAAATATTCATCATCATTCTTCCCGCGTGAGATGGTGGAGGCGACTGCAGTCCCGTGCCCCATGCCCATGTCCTTAAGTGCTAAATCTCTATCTACCCTCCTTTTCTTTCGTTCAACTTCACTCGAGGAGACCCATTTGCGCCCACATTGACGCAAATCCATGAAAATAAATTTGCAATTTAGATAAACTTCTAATGCCTTCAGGCTAATCGTGCACGTCTGCCTCTGTAAAGTGCTTTAAGGAACCATGCCCTGCCAAACTAATAAAGTAACACCATAAAAACTCTTTGTGTCCCTTTGAAAAACGGAACTACATTAATGTCATTTCAAACCATTCCTTAACATCTATCAGTAGACAAGCTGTAAGATTCAAGTCAAGTACAATATATGTACAATAATTATAATTATATTAACTTTCCTTAAAATATAATACTACCCATTATTCAGAGCCGATCATTTCATTATGACTGCAAGTATTTTTTTATTGTCATCGTGTCACCTTGCATTTCGACTGTTCACGAGAACAACACGACGATAACTTCCGACAGTGGTGAATCATTTGACGACGACGATCAGTGGATATCCAGTAGTGAAATATATGAGTCTCAAAGGAACTGTACTTAATGCTAGAAAATTTGGAAGGAAAATAACGCAGGTGGGTGAAGCTGCCAACCTTTGATACCCGCATGGTGTTTAAATGGTGAAATTAGGAGAAAGGAAAACGTGTAAGGGTTGGGTGGTGAGTTGGTGAGTGTCAAACTTTTTTGTAGAAAAACATAGCGCTCCCTTGAGCACACTCCAGAAAAAATGATCCCTTTGAGACTCATTGCGGAAGAGTAAGAGAATTATGTGACAATCCCATATACTTACTTAGTACCGCCAAAGAAGAAATGAACTTACCGATTCGAATCACTTGCGGTAAAGACAGAACAGTGTCGAATGTCCAGCACAGGAGAAGACAAAAGTCGAATCTCATTGTGTCCACATATTACTAACACAAGGTAGGAACACCACCAAGAATCAGCAATGGACACGCACGTAAATATACGCGCACATTTGTATTCAAACGAACATAGAAGAACGAAATCGTCATTGCACTTTTGAACACATTAGGTATGTCATGAGGAAAAGTGGAAACTTATATTCCTATCCGGAATCCGGAGGAGTTGATGTGTGGAAAAGGTTGCAGTTGCAACAATAATAAGAGTAATAAAAGGAAAAACTAATATTTTTTCCTTTCCGTCAAAGAAAATTAGAGAAAGATTGTGTTCTTGTTTGCTTCCTTGGATTTGAGTTTTTTTCGGACAAAACTTTGAGAAAAAAAAATGAAAAAAGTCGTTCTGTGCTGTCTTACTAGTGAAGCGAGTCGAATGGACTTTGAAGAAGGACGTATCGTCCTGCAAGACGACACAAGGAGGCACACTGACCCTCCGGAGTGTTCTGAAGACTTTTCATGCTCGGAAACCCTACTGAGAAACTTTCTCAGAGTTTCTCAAGAATTTTTGGGACACTACTAGCTGTTTAGTTTAGATGAGTCTTTACTTCTTAGAATCTTTTTGGATTGAAGCTTTAGTGAAAACGAACAAGAACGACTCTTCTTTCAAGACTTGCTTCTTTTCCTACTTACTTTGCCCGTGACTTTTCACGCACTTTCACAACTGCATCCACGATTCGCCCTATCGTAGGGTGACGATGTGGTCGTGTGGGCGAGAGGCAAGAGAGTGAAAGCCAGAGGAGATTTCGGCCCTGACTAGGAGAAGCCTGTGAGAAAGTCAGGACACAATCTCTCATGTCTCGCCCTCGCTTCTTTCCTCTGCCTAAATCAAGTAGTAGTACCATTGTATACCATGGTCTTCCTGCATTTTCATGCACCCGTCCGCAACATCAATGTTTCACTGTCTCCACATCATGCCCACGCTTGCGTTTTCCTCTCATTTTTTCACTTTGTTTTACCTTTCTACATTACACCGTTCGTTAGTTTTCTTCTCATTTTCAAAACACAAAACATGATTCCATGTGCCCCTAAATGAATGTCCTGATTTACTATTCGTATTTAGGGATTTTACCAGTTTTCGTTTCCCTATCTTGATAATCACTCACAGTTTCAAGGTATAACTAACTATGAGTTAGTATGATTTATAATTAGCAGCAATATGTAATGTCATATTGGTTAGTCTTATACTTGGAATAAAGACTATTTACGTTTACGTCGGAAAGAGCTGTTATTACATCGAGAAAATACATCATGGAGAACACAATGATAGTGACAAAGACTCTAGATAAATCAATGAACATTATGCCTATCGGATTTCTGGAATGAAGGGATTTTAATGAAACTTCGCACGCTGTCCTCTAATCCAAAGGTAAGCTGAAGGAACTCAATTTGGTTTACGGGAACATGGTGAGAGGATAACATTTTTAAAAAATGTACGATGGTAGTAACCAGAGAAAGAGGCAGAGCTAGAGGAAGGATGTAACTAATCCTTTTGCTCACATGTGCAATGACAAATGGGCTGGGGCAACTTGGTCGGCACAAACAGATTCAGCTTACTATATTGTAATATAAATTAATAGGAAAGTTTCCTTTGAATCAAAGTAAGAGTATCCCCAGGGCCAAAAAGTTGTACTCAAGTGAGTTTAGTGGTGGTGCTCTTGTTGTCTCACACTTGTCGCATCAAAGCAAAGTGTTGTTCGTCATAAAAGCAAAAAATAACGTTATTATAAAAATGTAATAAATAAAGTGATGTAAAATTAAGTTGAAACAAAAGTATTCAGAGCGATACAAAGTTCTTTACGAATGAACGAAAAGATATGAAATCTCCACATCCGTTGTCACGCCTTACTTTCTTTCTAATACTTTGTTTGACATTCAAAAAGGGATTCAAAGTCAGTATACAGTCATATCAAGATTTGTGGGAAGCAGCAGAGCAGCTTTCAAAGTTGCAGTTGAGGGAAACAGAAATTTCTTGGTAGTACGGACAAATAAAGATGTTAAGGAAACTAATCCTCCTAATTTTCCTAATCTCCATAGTTTATAGGAATGTAGCGCTAGTAGGAATCTGTAGGAATGAGGACGAAAGAAAAATGTTGGAGAGGCCGATAGGAGATTCCATTTAATGGTGGGCAGTGGCAGTGGGCATAACAAAATGATGCGACCTTGCATGAAACGATGAAACTCCTTTCCCCTCCGGTAGAAATACATGAGTGCTCTCACTACCTAACTACATCCACAGTACTCGTACTCTCGTTTCTTGATAGGATTCGTATAAGTTCGCCGAGTGAAATCTGATAGGCAACACAGACAGGAGAAATAATCAAATCATGGTTAGTTAGAACAAGCAGTGAAAGTATCCGCGTGCATTGTATTACTTACTGTGTATGAAACAAGGTTGTGTGCTGCTAAAAGCCATTTCCCTTTTTCCTATTATTTCCATCTCTACTTTGTCTCTTTCATCCTGGTTTGTCTACATAAGAACGAGGAGAAAAATGTGAAGTTCCTCCGTCATCCGTCATCCATCCGTCATCATGTCATTCGTTTAGTAGTTAGAGGTAGAATTTGCATACATGTTTACATATTAAGATATCACTCTGTTGTTTATTTTAAAAGTTGTTGGCAGTCCATTAAAACCCATTGGGAGTTTAGCTTATCGTCGCTCCTGTTATACCCGAAGAAATTGTGTGCTTTCACTCCGTGCTCAAGGAGCATAAAGAGACCTGCCAATGATCTCCGTAGCTGACAAGGGGAGAGTGTACGTAACAGGTTTGTTGGGACAAACATTTTTTTTACACATTTATCATGAGTCTGCTGTATGTTTGAAGTGTGGACAATTTATTTTTTTTGTGTTAAAACGTGGATGTAGCACATAGTCCAAGTGTAGTTGTAAGGAAATGATGTGGACTATTTGTTTATAATTTGTGTAAAGTCAGCGAAAAGAGAAAACATGCAAAACGCAAAGGATGAGCTGGTAATGCAACATTTTATGCGACAACAATCCCCTTCACATGCCGACGGTGGCACTAAGCCAGAATCAATGGTGCTCTCTCCTCTTGCACTCTCTTCTCTTCGACTTCATCCCAAAACTGACCCATGTGGGCAGACTGCCTGGAGAAATTCACTTGTACAAGCATTCATTTGCTTGTAAAGCAAAGCGAAAGAGAGTTTTGAGTGTCGTCATTACTCACGGAGAAAAAAAGAGAAAATTCCTTTGGTTCTTTTTACATGGCAAATGATGATTGAACTAAATGGCTTCCTGCTTGGCAAGTAAGCCTAACTCTTCTCACAGAACGGAAGGAAGCACATTTTTGCATAATCACCTGGTCAAATGGAGCAAATATGAGACAATGACGCTACACGCAAACGACATTTGGAGTCACACCAGTTTCCTTTTTGAATGATTTATACTCAAGAAACAAAGCGAACAAACCCCAATACCACTTTTATATTGGGCGTGGACACTCTTGGACAGTTTTGGCATGTCTCATGAGTAGTAGTCTCAGGCGAGAAACGAGAAGGCCGTTCCAATTTCTCCTATGGCCACCTGCTCTCTTGTCAAATAAACAGAACTTAACCACTGTTGGCTATTATTTCTTTTTCAGGTGCCCATACATACAACCTTGGATGATGAAATGCAAGGTAAGATAAGAATTGGCTTTCTTTGACACACATAGACACATTACAATGTGCCCATAAAAACCATATTATATGTAACATAAGCTGATCATATATTAGTAAGCTAATATATAGGGTACTAGATATTAAATACTATAATTTCATTTTTTAAATCAGCGTTTAGTCCATATATGTAATGCAGTGAAATATGTGCTATGAAATGGAATTCAATAGAAATTACTGTTATATAAAGTTATATTGAAAGATAGTCACCTAAAGGATAAACGAAAGAGTAGACTCAAAAACCTGGTTAAATAGCCGACAGCTACAAAAGATCGTGGTGTTTTATTCTAGTATTAAACTACAGAATAAGGCAAAAGCCTTAGCTTCACCCCGGTTTAAAGTAACAATAGACGATAAGTCATGAAAGCTGAAAGCCAATATGTACACATTCAGGGCATTTTTTGTCGTATGGGATAAAAAGTGAAAGGCAACGATGATGTGGGAAAGAAAGCGATGATCTAAGAAGGTAGGATGAAAATTGTGGCTCAATGCGACCTGAAGGCACGTTCACTCACAACAATAACATTATAATAGAAACAAGCCGGGATCATGAGAGGGATTAGGAGCACAGTCGCCACCGTGGCAATGGCACCTTGAAAACCGGGTGGATGAACAACATGACAGAAATGATAGTGTTTCTACAAACTGACTGGATCCTAATGGGAAAATGCACAGTTGGACCTTCTTCTTAAAGGCCGATGACGAATTTCGGAAATTTTGCTTTTGGAGCCCAAACTGACTTTCGTGTTCTTCTTTGCCTATTTGAATATCAAAGAGGGGAAATTTCATTACCCACTCCTGCCATCATTTTCCATGTTGCTCAAAAACGAGGCACTCCCGCCTTACCGCAAAAGAGAGGATGAGGATGAAATGAGCCATTGCCAAACCGTCTCTTCTTCTTCTCCGTACGTCATCCGTCTTCAACTTTCTTCAACGACTGTGAACGAAGCGGCTTCAAAAAATAAAGCCGGAATCACTTCGCACACAAGACTCTCAAAAACCCACGTAACCCTTTCACTTTGGAACCAAAAACCAACGAGATCTTTTTCTTTAAGAATTTCCCGCTTCTTCTCGTCTTTTCTTTACAAAGATTCCCTTCTTTCCATCTTTCCTACCCTGTCTAACCTTAGGATTCCTGTAGCTACATTTGGTATATTATAAGAACTACTAAGTTGCAAACACATAATGGGCACAGTTGAGCCCTGACTCTCTATGGTCCAAGTACTGGAAGACGATGCGACTTCTCTCACATCTTGTCTGTAATCTTACTCGGCTCTCTTTCTGCTTCAAATGGAAACCTTTTTGACCCCAACGAAAGGGTGATGAGATGAGACCCATTCCTCATATGAAGTACAGTCTGCCTTCTGGTCCTACTCCTATTATCAGTTCACAACTATTACAACTTAACATTATTGACTCCTCTGGAAAAACCAGTAGTCTCAAAGCTTCAAAGCATTTTTCGGATTTATCATGAGAGTAGCCTCATCGCTTTATTCTTTCATCAGCGGAAGAGCAGAACCACTTTTCCCAACTTTACTTCAAGTTTACAAAAGCAGCGTGGAAATTTCAAGCTCATTTTCCAGTTTTGTTCCTCTAAAAATAAGTCAACCAGAAATTACTCATTATTATATTCTTTTATTCTAATTATGATAGCTTCAATAGTGTACTTTACTGACTGTACCCCTGGATTAGAATACTTCAGTTTGAAAAATTAGCAAAAAATTAATCGGCAGAGTTTTTAAAGGATAAACTTTCTCAGTTTGGAACCGGATTGATTAGCCCACTAAAATGCAATGTACATCTCAATTGGGTCATTTCAATGGTCGTCCAGCACATCTGCTTTCTTCTCTTGTACTCAAGCTCAAAGTTTCCTATTAAGCTATGGATTTGGTTTGTACGAGAGAGAGAAGAGCATCACGTTTTTTTAACTGGAGACATTACTCATCTTGCTATCAGAGTGAAAAGACCGCGGTGAAGGAAACGATTCATCTAATCACACAAGAAGGAAGCTGAATGAACTCACTCTCAAGCACTCTCTTCCACTTTTCACTGTGGAAGTCAAACGAGCAAACGAGTTTGCATGCTTCGCTTCGTCACAATGTTGAGAAACGAAACGTCGGAAGGTTCGCCAGTCAAAATTGCCACACTCAAAAAATCCATGTTTTCCAGAACTGCTCAGGGTCATTATGGACATGATCAAGGGTCATGAATCATATTTTTTGCCAAATAATATTTACACCTTCTCTGACTTCACAATGCAACGTTGAGCCATTTATTGCCGTCTGCAAGAACATAAATTTAATAACATATTAAAACGTTGAGTATAATTATAAAATTGAATTCAATTACTGTAGTCGCAATAAAATTCCAGCCATCTTTCTCATTGCAAGAATTGTTACTAAGATGAAATGAAATGAAACAAAATGGGTCGTCATGTTTTTATATCATTTATGAGTTATGACAGACATGGCGTATTATTTTTGAGACATTTGGTTCTGTGTGGCCTTTTTATGGTTTGGGGGTAGATTCATTTTTGTCGCTTATAATATTCTGGTCTCTCTTTGATGACTCATACGAAAGAGAGTAATTGCCATTAAGGCTAAGAGTGTATTTTATTCGCATGCAGATGGAAACTCAAGCAAGTCAATGGGCGTGGCTACTAAAACTAGGAGAAAACTTTGTCATTTTACGAGCAAATCTCTGAAACAAACGCTAAAAAGCAAAGTAAATGTACGTAATATTCTTATTATGATTCATTTGGTATTATTCGTATTACGGCTATTGTAATGTGCTATTATAGTATATTAAAAATTCTTGGACGTTAAACTTAATTTCTTGCTCTAAAAGTAGACACTTCATTATTAAAAACTTGTAGAATAGCGAAGAAATAAAACAAACGAAATAAACCTTGGAGTTGGATTATAAAAAATGAACTTCTTGAACGACTTGTAGACTTGAACGTGAACCTGCTTTAGATGTGCAGAATGTGCACTTGAAGAGACGAGCGTGTGTTGGTAAATGCTCATTTTGACTCATTCACAGCTTCAAAAATTGAGAGTGCTTTCATCCAAGCGTGTCGAAGTCAAATAGTTCAAACTTTAAATGCAAACACGCGAGTTTCATACAGGAAGAAAGAAGACGTCTCGTCCATTTCAAGCTCTAGAAACCGGTACACTGCACGACTCGGTGGTGACTACGGGATACGATAGAAAAGTTTTTAGATGTGAACACATGCTAAACAGTGCGTTGGCTCACAAGTCCAGCATAGACATGACACGTTCACAGCAAAATAGTCAGAGGAACGGAAATTCTGTAGTTTTTGCACAGCGTCTCCATTAATCAATTTTAGGCACAAGGCTCAGAGGAACTAACTCTCTTCCGAAGTCACCCCTAAAAAAGTGCTTAGTCCCCAAAAAGAGAGAAATTTGCAAATCCATTGTTTCTTGGTGACACAATGTTCCTGCCCGTTTGTCCTGCGACAATGAACGAGTCATAAATTTCAGTTGCTTATCTCGTGCTTCATAGTTCACTCTTACTGCGGTTGCATGCAGACATGATTTCCGTCTCTTCCCTGTGTACTTTCCCATTTAAACTTCACATTCCTTCTTTGAAGATAAAAGTCAATAAGACTTTACATTATATGACAATTTTTTCGTATTCAATTCAACTCCTAGTTGTATAATAGTAGTTTTGTGCATTCCACTGCACCAGCAAAAGAATTTGTCGGAGAATTCCACATACGCCAAGACCGTGACCATTATTTTTCACTTTCCGTATATATCACAGCATAGCAACAGACTTGAACAAATCGAACAGTGGAAAACAGACCAATTTGACAGTGACAACTAGTCAAAGTGTTTAGTAGTCAGTGTTGAGGGAATTAGATATATAGAACTAATGGAAATTACTGGAGTTGGAGTGGCTTACCACCGCACACATAAGATGGGATTGCATGAGTGCACCCTGCGTGCCTTTTGTCTTGGAATTAAATGAGGGAATGAATGCGCTTTTCCCCGAGTAGACAAAAAGTATTAAAGTAAGTAAAGTATAGAACACGACGAAGCTTTATACTTATAAAGACTCATTTTTTTAGTATACGCAAAGAATAAATGCTATTCTGTGCAAGCATGTGAGGTTCTACAAGATTTTTCCCTCTAAGAAAAGCTAGTCTTATGTATGTGGGAGCACCAGAAACATGTCACCAAAATCATTGCCAATTTTCTCCAAGTATTCTGCCAAGATAAAATCCAACAGAGACAATCCTTTGCTACGATTCGTTTGGAACGCCGGTTACCAGCTAGTAAAACAGATCAGAATCATCCAAATCCCTTGCATTCAATAATCCGTTTATTTTCCTCAGTCACTATATATGGCATATTGAACTGTACTTATAGTATTATTCTTGCTGTTACACTGCAATTCATGCTTCTCGGTGAAGTCCCACAGTATTTTGACAGATATTCATTTGTGACCATTTTTTGTTTTCCTTTCTCCAGAGTAAGTCTGCTGTGCTGTGCTAAGCAAATAAGTGGACCATTTTGATAAAATACAAGCTGTGTTTAGTTTTGGCCATTCTACACCCTCACAATTCTCAAATGTTTGTATCGAATGAAACGCTGAAAACAAGAGTGCAAGTCTGCTGTGTAACTCTTCGTGTTTTTCCCAGTATGCTTTTTATTTCAGTCAAACAAAATAACTTATAAAAGAAAGAAGACGGCGACGTCCTTCCACTAGAAAAGTCCTATCTTTGCTCTTTCTTGTGTTGGGTTAACTTCCATGCATGGGAGACTCAAGTGCTAGAAACTCTCATGAACGTCCCATTAGCATGATTAAAAAGTTGGCAAAACCTTTAAGGACCCAGGCAGAAATCATGCTACAGGATTTAATTAGTTGAAACGTGAGGGTGAGTCAAAAGACCGGTTGTTGTTAAGCGTATAGCATAATAAACCAATAAACACGTCGAAAATATAGAATGGTCTTTGCAGTCTTTGCCTTAACTTCGATTGCAATCCTTAGAACTAAGATATTAATATCATTACTACTTCAGTGTACCTATTAAAATATTAACGCTGAAGGGTTTCCCAAATCTACTTTGGGAGTAAAAAAAAACGGCAAATGTTTACTTTCACAACAGACAAGAATGAGACAAATGTAATGATTTGAAAGAAAAGTTAGACAAACAAGAATAACAATGGTGAAAGGAAGAAATGGAAAGTATGAGAAGACAAGTGGGGAGACAGAAAGAACTTTTTCTTTCACGCCGGAACACTCATAGTGCTCATGATTCTCTGATCACTTGATCCCATCAAAGGCGAGTCGCGTGAAAGTGACTAGAGAAAGAGAGTGAGTAGCGATAAGTAGCATAGATTTCCAATAATAGGACCCAGAGATGACAGCCATAATGTCGTTTGCATGTAGTGTTCCCTCCGCCTTCCCTCTTTTGACATTGCGAGCGGAGATTGAGGCCCTTCTCCTCCTTCTTGTCCATTGAAAATCAATGGGATCATCTACTAACATCTCGGAGCCATCCCAGTAAAACTCGCGTGTTTTCTACCACACAGTCTTTTCTCCACAAAAATTTTGCATGCACTAAGTAATGGGTTGACGGTACGAAAGACATTTGTAAATAGGCAATGTGACCCATAAGTCAGACGTGGCAGTCGTCCTCTTACTCGAATCAGTCACGATCATTTTCCACGGTCGCAGGAACAGCAGCAGCAGTAACCTCACTTTCATTCTTTCTTTCTCCTTTCTCCTTTCTCCTCTTCGTCTCTTTGCTTTTCGACTCATATTTACTACACTAAAGGTTTTTTGTGACATGAGAAGTTGATCTACCAGTCACAAAGGAGCCAAAAAGAGAGTGTACTCATCACACAGGAAGCGGGAAGTCGTTTCCCACCGACGGTGAAAGTATGCGACTCAGTAATAGACGGTGATGATGAAAAACGTGAAAAAATGCTGAAGCATCCCTTGTGCACACAAAACTTGATCGATCACTCACGTAAATGACAAGGAAATACTTTTTACAAAAAATACGTTTGTAGGTTTTCTTTTTGTAAATATACACGTCATAATAACCAGAGGTTGCAGATCAAAAAAGTTCCGGGAAAACCTTCCAACCTTAGAAAACCCAATTTTAAAATGAGTCATCGGCACAATTCTTGGTATTCTTTTCAAGTATTAGAAGCTTAACATTTTCTGACGTAAATCGTTCCGACGCTTTCTCTTTTTCATTTATTTCTGAATGTTTTTGTACTAACCAAACAATATAGAAAGCAGTTAAATAATCATTTCCAGGTCCTATTATTCTACGAGTACGACATCAGCCATATTAATTCAGTTTAATACTGATTTCATTGGTTTCAATTTCATTGCGCCAAATGGTTTGCAAATTAAAGTTTCAGTTGCATTAGTTTCAGTTCCTAGTAACTTCGTGCAAATACGACCGTAGTGTACCCCTACAATACATATTACTATTGTTCAAGGTGCATTTCTACTCGAGCTGACTTCGGTTCGCTTTTGGAGTTTTGGCGTTATGCAAACTGACATTAAGTGACCGCAAGCACCGCATCTTCACACACTCTATGACGTAACGCCGTGCCGTGTTGACTGAGTTTTCCAACCCAAGGGAACTGAAGGAGTCTTGAGGAATGCGAAATGTGAGAACAATGAAATGAAACGAGAATGCATTTGCACACGTTTTCCTTCATTACAATGAAACTTAGAGGATTGACTACTGTCGACTGAATACATATATAATCCGAACCCCTAAAGTGTTTTACTCATCAAAAGGCGGTGAAGCAGGCCAGCAAGCCGTACTACACTTTGCTAAACTTTCAAAATCTCTTTAAATCTCCTCAACTCATGTTCCCAAAAGCGAATATCAGAACTTTCGCTCTTCATGCTCTTCCTGGTATGGAATCCTTATAACAAGGTAACGAATCTCAATTGTTTCTGTGCACTCATAAACACTTATTTATTCTTTCTGTAAATTATATACACACAAACAAGCAAATTTAATTTTAAAAATGGAGTCTACATTATAATTTACAATAGAAGGACACACATGTACACAAAAAACAACAAGAATGACCAGTGTGGCTGTGGCGGGGCACGGCTTTCACTTTGTGACGAAGGTTAGGTGAAATGAGTACATGTAGCAGCGTCGCGGCACCGCAAACTCTGAGGACCGCATCGCTTCCTTTAATTATTCAGTTCGCAGTGTCTCTCTGTCGGTCGTAATTATCCCTCACTTGTGTTTCAATCTGAAACTCCACTCGGGCTTGAAGTGCACTCGAGTAACGATCAGCATGTGCCTGTTCCATCATCCTTCCGCATACGTCCGGCTCATTGACATTCATTCCCATCGTCACGTCTGTCTCATTCAGCTTTCAAGACTGTAAATTCCTCCTTTGTATGTTTTGTCTTATGTTCAACAGATTAAATTTAAATTTTAAATTGCTGTGAATATTTTAAACAAACAGTAGAATATAATAATACATCTATAGGACTTACGTACGTCAACGTACACACGTTCACATCACAACTATTGGAATGAAAGAATGAAACACGGAGTATATAGGAGGGAAACGTAAGAGAAGCCACGCGTCCCGTCACTAAAAATAGGTTTTAATTAATTATGTTTAAATAGCTTAACAAATTAAGCGATAAGTGTAATGAAATCTTGGAATGGGGAAAAGAGAATGTGTCCAAGGGACGGGAAGAGTAAAGGGGATCTACCGAAAGTGCCATTTGATTGAATTGACAGTATAAATTTTGCTGTGGTCGTTGGGCTCCTGGTTTCAATGAGCACTTGAATGTTTCCCACTAGGAATGAATTGTGAGCGGAAGTTGAGAGTAAAGTGGCTTTGAAGCTTTGTGCCAATGCCATTGGTTCCAAGGAGCTTTTGGCAGTGAGAAATTCTGCGTAAGACGATGGTGCCATGTACTTTTGGCCTGGGCATGCATGTCTGGAGGGTGCAGTTCTACAAAGTAAAAGAAGAACATTTTGTGTCCTACAATATTTCGTTTGGAGAATAAGAAGGCGCTATTACGAACGAAGGCACCTCAAAAACGGGATGGTTTCACATGGCGTGAACTGAATTTGAGAGTTCATTTGTTCTCCTTTTCCCTGCAGCTCAAAATCCTTTCAGCCATTGCCTTTCGTGTTCCTTTACTCCCAATTGATTATTATTGAAGTCCAAAACCCCATTGGCAATTCAACACCGTTTCTATTTCTGACTCAAAGGACTACGACGACGACGGCCCTTTTATGCTATGATATCTTTGTCATCGTCACTTATTCTCTCTTCGACTCTATTCATCTGTCCGTGAAATAAAAATTGCTCAAAGAAACTGAAATATAGGCAGCATATAGTTACATAGTCACAAAGTCACAAAGTCACATTCATATTCCTTCCCCAACAATGGCAACCGCTACACAAATTCCAAAATGCTTTCTTCACTTTTTTACATTTTGTAGCATTTGTCACAATATGCTTAGCATTAGCACGTCTTATTGATCATCCGTATTCTCAACATTCGTGTAGTTTCTGTCACCATCACTCGCGTACCTTTACAATTATCATATCATGTCAATGAAATTTAAATTATTAATTGAAATATACCAAATGTTAAGCCCTTTTACTTTCATGGGCATTTCTCAAAAATCTAGGAGAGCACTGATATCTTATTTATTATATATCATTTCTCGATTAGTATGGAGAGTAAGGAACGAAACCGAAACGGTTTTGTTCTTCTGTTTCTTCTGTTCTTATTTTACAAAATTAATGTCTAAACAGATTTGATTCTGCTTGACATGTTTTGTGGCGGGATGTGGAATATGATGAAATGATGATGACAGTTTTTGATTTGAGCACATATAGGTTAACCAATAGAACTTGAGATTGAGATCGAGCAACCAAAGTTTGTGCAGTTGAAAAGTGAAAACATTTCTCCAGGGTTGGTGTTACTAGTTACTACACGTCCGATGACAGAGCTTGGAGAAGCCACCTTGGAAGTCAAAGTGTTTTTAACGTGAAACCGTTTCTTCAGATTTTGATTCCCGCGTTGACGTGGCGTTTTAGGTTATGGTTCGATTTCTTCATGTAAAGCCAACTGTCAGCAAGTCAGCAGCATAGCGTAAAGGTACTAAGAAAAATTAGCTCCTCTGTACGGATTTTAATACTGGAGTTATCTAGCCTATCTAGTACTTACAGAAACTTATAGGCAGTTAAGGATTATACTCATAGTTCTAGTTCTAGTAAACTAGTAATGCAACTTATAATGTTAATAAGTAAAGATGGAGTACGACATTGGTGAAAGTACCTAATGGGGAAAGTTGAGAATAGGCAACAGGTGTGACTTTTCTCAACGATCCAACCTTGAACGCAGGTGAAAATGGATCAATCAAACTCCATGGCAACGTTTGATCGACACTTGGGAGCTTGTCGTCAGGAAAGAGAAGAAAAGGAGAATGGACACTGCAACTCCACATCCACGATGCCTAACATATGCACTTTCAGGTTGGAAATACAAACATAAAATTTTGCCGTGATTTGGTCTCATGCAAAATGTCAATTCCACATGAGGAAGGCCAACACCATATTCCACTCACACGACTTCTCACCTCCCGACAAGCAAGAGCTGAAGGACGTTAGGTCCATTTTGTCCTTCTTTATTTATAGTGCACTAGTCAATGTTAATTTATTTTCAGAGTGAATTGTGTTGCAAGAAAAAGAAGAGGCTTACTGAAAGCTAATTAATCATTTTTGTTGAAAAAACGACATCGTTTCAAAGGAAAATTGGAAATGGTGGGACAAGTCTTTGAAAAAGTGGTTAGCAGTCTTCCCACTGCGTACACGGGGGTGATTCGACCAGCATCTCCATATTACCTGTATTCGAGTCCTCCCCGGGTTGTACAGGGAAGAGCAAAACGCTATCGTCACAATATTTCCAGGTAAGACCTTGTGTTATTTGGACTAACTAATGTTCTTTAACAAGTCTTCGCGAACATTATAGTAGTAGTTGTACATAAAGTGAAAAATCTATGAGAGTGGACTACTGCATGTTTAGTAATTTCAGGAAGGAAATGCAGCGACTTCATAGCGGAAAGGTCAATGTATGAAGTTAACGTGACGCATATTTGAGTACTTAAGAGCTTATCTTTGTGATGCAAACTGATAGGTCGAAAAGCACCTAAAATGGCTTTGAGATTGCGTCACAAGAGAAAATTAGACGTTAAAAATTGTGTCTCGCATGTTACTAGAATGGGACTACATATATAAAATGGATAAGAATAGTTTGCTTTGAGCCTTGAGCTCTGCAATAACCAAGGAGAATTCAGTCTTGAAATTCGCAATAGTGGTGCTGGGCATGCTAAAACGATGTTTGGTTCGTCTGAGCAAAGTGGAAAAGGGACGTTAGAAGACAAATGGCAGTAAGAATTGTGACTATATTATCGAATGTGGCAATACTCACAATGTTACAATGGTAGAATCAATACCGGCGGAGCACCGTTCCATATGTTTTTTATGAAGTCGTGCTTCAGACCGGTGAAATGATTTTACTACTAGACGACGACACGGCCAATAGTATTTTACGAAGAAAGCTTGCCTTGCCGTACAGTACAATCGATAAAAAGCATAGGAAATGGAGCAAATCACTTCAGACGATGAAAGACCAGCGTTCAGTCTCGTGTGAACCATGCTGCACGACGATCCGAACAATGTGGATGTCACACAAGTGTCCTGTACAACAACATTGTTCAAGTGTAGTTTAAGGAAACGTAATCATTCCATTCTAAATCGGCCTAACGTTCAAAATGATTTGGCTCTTTCTTGTGGAAAAAGTTCATGTTCGCGAACTCAAGGAGCCGGTTGTTGTGATGGAAGACCACCTTTTATCACAACGGTCACTAGAGGCAAATTTCTTCCTAGTAAATTTGATCTCATGGTCGAAAAAAGTCTGTTCACGTTTTCAAGTCGTCCCAGACCGGTTGGCATTATGCGACATCACTGTTCGTTATCCGGAGGACCCAAAGAAGTGTCTACGTAATCTTACATATTTTATAATTTATTAACACTTTTATTAATTGCGCCTGGTTTTGTTTACTGAATATTTAGTACATCCCGCAATATAAACAGCGCTCATCATTGTATTCCCAAATTTGATGACACTTGACTATGACACCAGAAAGTGTATGAATTGAGCTGAGCGCCTTTTCAATAATTTCACAAGAAACTTTCACTGAAAGCTTTCACTCATACTGCGTGAAAGAAATGTCGGCACGATGTCGGTTTACATGCATTGTAACATTTAACACTGTCACATTGCAATCATATTGATTTCTATATTTGCAGACCTCGCGGAGTTCATGACTATTACAATGTCATGTGGGATCCTCATGTTTACCGAGGAACAACATCCAGAACAGTTCTGCATACAACAGTAATTAAATATCGAAAACAGAAACACTGAAGCGTTTTGTTGTATGGAATGTTTCTGCGCGTTGGGACAAATGTCATTTTCACAGGATCAATTTTCTTGTCATTGTCATGCAGGACGACGCAGCAGAGGGTAAACCGGAATCCACCAGTGCTCCTGGCGAAATGAGAGTACGAAAAAAACGGTCGTCAACTCTTCATTTACCAAGACATCATCGTTCAAAATATTTGACAAGATTTACTCCACCTCCAATCAACGGACGACATCACAATGTGGCCCAAACTGACAAATATCTTGAAGAATTAGAAGCCGACTTAGACGTTGAAGAAATTGATGCATTCGTCCAAACCGATCCAATTGCCTTATCATCCAAGCAAAGCATTCCAGTTCCATCATTTAAACTTGGCGTGGATGCCAGTACTCAAGTTCAACCTGGAGAACTGTGTGACTTTGATGATGAGATTCAAACTGTGGTTCATACAATGGTCACAAGACTGTTAGAACAGGTATTACGCTACGAATCAAAAGTACTGCCTAGATGAGATGAATTATGAACAACGTGAAACGCAATATTGTACAAAAAGCAGTAGTTTATAGTAAAGAATCGATTTATTAAATTAATTAGTAAGTTGTATTCCAAAACATTACTTCATTTTATGTACAATGTATAAATGTTTAATAAGGCAATGATTGAAACGATGGAAGAAGAAGAGCTCGCAGCATTACGAGAACAGCAACATCGGTTCTTGCAAAGAAGACTGGAAGAGGAAGAAGAACTGAAAAGACTGGAAGCGCAACAGTTATATATCCATGAAGAAAAAGTAAGTGGCTTATCATTGTATAGCAATAAATGTGTTGTAGTTGTAGGGCACTCCAATAATTCTTTTCGTATCGGTTTTGACATTCCGATAAGCCGGTTGGGCTCTTGAGTATTTAATTAATGGGACAGTATTCGAGGCGGAGCAAACAAGAGGAATTATTAATGGGATTTGGTGATGCCTGTTGACTTTGTTTGCGATATAGTAAGCTTTTTTTGGAATTTGGTTTGTAGGAACGACTTCGAAAACGACTCGAGGATCAACATCGGAATAATATATTGAGCAGACGAGACGACGGTTCATTGGAGAATTCTGGAGAACCAATGTTTTCTACTTCGTATCTCATGGAAATTTTACCATCGGTCCTCAATTCATTGAGGCAAGAAGGATTTCTTAACGATAACGTGGATGGTAAAAACACATTTCATAAAATAAATATACCACGTTTCATCGTTATCGTATAAAAACACTTCACTCAACTCCAGATTTTTGCAACAAACATGTTGAACTAATTTAGAAATGAAATGCTTTTTTTAACTGCACGCATTCCAAGACGTTTTCTCATCATTTGCACCACTGCTAAGTCCTAGAACTGAACCTGACAGTGATGTTCAGGACGATGTCGTCGCCCAAGGTAAACACATTTTATTGGCTGTCTTCTGTAAACAGCTCATTTTTAAGAATAAAAGTACTGGGAAAAGGACATGAAAGTTATTTTCACTGAATCATGTCTCATGATTAATGATCACTTATAAAAATCACAAGTATGTTTAACGTTATGAATGCTATGACATTTCCTCAGTCCTTATTTAATTTCAAAGCTGCATTATTAAGTACATTGAATCAACTTATAAATTTCTAGTACTCACGATTCAATCCCCTGACCATTGCGGATCCAGTGGTTCACGACCAATGTCTAGGCGAAGTAATGACAACGAGGTAGACACAATTGAAAATTCTCATTCCGAAGCAGACGAGCCATTTCCGACTTCAACAACACCAGAAGATGATGGTCGTGTTGAAAGATCACCTTCTACATCGTCCCTACCCCGTCTTGAAGAAACAGGAAATGACACGTTAACCGAATCGCACCGACATTCAGTGGACAACAATAATGATGAATTGGAGAATGAGAAATGAAATGCGTTCGTGTTGCTTGTTACGTTTGGTCGCGTCCACACGTTCCAATGCGTCGTCTTCCTGATAAGATGACGTTGCTGTGAAGTTGAGTAAGAAGGTTGTTTTTTGTGCAAGGAGCCTCAAGGGTCTCTGAAAAACGGTTAAATGTTATCTGTTTGTCAAGAGTAAGAATGTTCTCCGTGTCCTTCTCCATGAGTTCATGTGTGTGCCTGTCTACGTATAACAATGCATAAGAAAACGAGTTGAAAATTCTGAGCTCACCGAAACCATCATCAGTGAGTGAAGCAATAAAGCGTCCCTCGTGGGATTGTTCCTTGGAGTTTTCATGCAGTGCCGTGTGGTGATAAAAGCAGCAGCAACAACATTTCTCTCCTTTTCTTTTCACAGGGTGGAGATTCTATTTAGCATACATTCTTTTCCTGAACCTAGTTTTAAGTTGTCTTCACTACTTCCAACTTCCAACTATTCAAATCACAAAGCGACACACGACTGTAGCCTAATCTCCAAAACGTACCATAAATGTCATTGTAGAAATTCTAATGCCTTCTTTACGTACAATCCCCTTCTGAGAAATTTATCGTGCAATTTTTCTAGGAATGTGCAGTTGTAAACTTTTGAAGAACGAATGTGTAAACCTTTGAAAAATTTCGTATTGGTTATTTTAGGGTGGTTTTTGATGCAACGTCACTCAAAGTCTGTAACTTATTTCCCATACTACAATATTTTGAGGTAGTAGTGGTTAATCTAATCATTATGACCTATGCGTTCCGTATACATGGCAAACGATACTATATCATACCTGGTACTACATACATTATATATATTCTTTCGAAATCCTAGCGTGAGAGTTGGACAGGTTGAATGTTCAAAGCTTCGCAACAATATAACTTCGTTAATAATTCATTGAAAATAAAATGAAATTGTAAAAAACGTACTGTGGTCACCAAGCACAGCTCAGCTTGCCTCTTATAAGCTCACGCAAGCAATGAACAAAAAGACAATAAAATATACTCTGAAAATGAATGACTGTGGCAACCGCTGACTCCATTTTCATTTTTGCATTGAATGTGTCTAAAAGAATCGTTATTTCATTAACCTATCATTATATCGCTTCATTTTTGTGTTTTCTCTTTCCTATTCATTGAGGTACTATGGAAAACTCATTTCTGGATTTGGATGTTGACCGGTCGCCTGATTTATTAAAACGATTTGCTCCATTAAATTGAATGATGTATACATGTATATAAACGTATTCATTTTATGCAACGGGGGGTAACTTAGCACACCGAGGATACGCTAACAAATTTCGAGGGCAGAAAAAATGTTGATTAGATGCATTCTAAGCTGCTAGTGTAGAAATGAATAAGGAGGCAGGAATGCATCAGCAAATGGTTGAGATCAGGGAGACTTTTTAAACGTTCAACTTTAAATTGAAACCAGTCAGTCTGTGTCGTCTTGTACTCTTCTTACGAGTTGACTCACTTCGTTTGCTGTGAAGGAAGAGAGGAGAAGCTATCAAACTGCAGTACTAGGAAAAGGCAATTCATGGACCTTTGGAATTTTCTCAAGATTCACAAAGAAGCAGCATTGGAAGACAGAGACGTGAAGAGTACATCTGAAAAGCAAAAAGAAGGGTGTGAAATTTTTGTGCAATTTAGTAATGCCATCATGACAACCTTCACCATGTTATTACTTATTACACACACACCTACTAAAGTGAATCTTCATGTACCCTTGTGCATCAAAGCTGAGTGCACTGCATTGTGGGAGAATCTAATGGAATGTGGTAAAGTAATATAGAGAAAACTTTTCCAGTTTTTCTCTATCTACGTAAATATACAAGATTCTATAGGATTGCGTGATCATCGCGTCCTGGCCCCGGTACACGTTGCCTCGTGTAGAATTGTTAGAGTAGTATTAAGCTATGCGCAAATATTTATTAAGTCAAAAATTCCGTTTGTTTTACCAGGTGTGTGTGCTTTTTTAGCTTGGCATAATTATCATCATAGCACACACACATGCAGCGGCGTTGCTTTAACCCTACTAATACACAGAGTTGAGTTCAGTCGGACTTTGTTATCGAACCCGTGCATTTTAAACGATAAATTTTGAAAGTTTATTGTTTCTAACTTCATTTGGAAGTGGAATTTTCCAAAGTTTGACTGCTTGCATGAAACAGCTATACCTGTGCTTTTTCAAGTTCCAAGACAATGACCTACGTCCGCAGGATCTCGCAAAACGTCCGTGCCAAAAGCGTTGACATCCAATTACTTCAACGGTGCAACCAAAGTTCCGCTTAATAAGGGTGGAAGCAACGTCAAAGTCACGCAGCAGATTTCAAATCTCAACGACGTTAAGTAATGCATTAAATAAAGGGAACAGTTCGTGCATAAACATGAGGTTAGAGGGAATGTGCCAAACGACTCATACTCATGATATACCATCAGTACAATGTCCGTTGCAGATGTCACGAATGTATGGACCAAGACAAACGGCCAATGCAATGTGCAGACTTCTGTTTTTAATGCAAATGGAGCAGGACAGCTGGTTGTACTTAGAAAAATGCTAGGTCTCGGTTCGTCGACGTCGGTCCCTTCGATTTGGAACTTGAAAGAGTATTCGAATGAGTTTTGAATGGAATTTTAAGGACATACTACTAAATACTAATCTTACAAAGACTACTAGGACCGAATGCACTGTATATTACTATACTACTTGTCTCCTAGAATCGACTTTTGCTGGACAGTTGTTTGTTTAGAAATGCATAGAGAGGCCATAGCACATCAGGATGATGACGGTGATGAAGAGCTGAGGCACTAAACACGAGATGAAAAAAAAGTAGAGGCAGAATAATGCAATGCACAAAGAACTGAAACAACCCGTAGGCTGTTTGTCTGTGGAACTACAAGGAGTTTTAAACATGAGCATATATGATAATGTAGTTAGTTTTGTGCTGTTTCGTGTTTCTCGTTCTACCTTTCAGAAAATACCTGCTGTAAAGCAAGCAACAATGGTAAGTGAGTAGCAAGAGTGACTCGGAAACTAGGACCATGAGTCTTCTTGGTCCAAGACTCATCTCATCCAAACCATCCGCATCCCCGATCTTCTTTGCGTTTTTTGATTTCTGTAGCCAGCAAGCCCAGCTCAAAACTCAAACATACTAACCCGTGTGTGCATTTGAATGCATCATGAGAAGAAGAGAAAAGAAGATAAGTCCTGCAAAGCCAGCACAGGAGACTACATGAGACTGCAAGAGCAAAAAGGCATCTGTGTAGTGTTCTCTCGTTCACCGTTCTCGTTTGTTCCTATACTTTACAAGTGCGTGCCTTGAGATTAACTAGGCCTTTACGCAATGAAAACCAAAAACCAAGCAAGCTGTTGGTTTCCAGGAGATGCCAAGTGTAAAAATACATAGAAGGTGAATCGGACGGAACCCTCCTTTTGCCACAGAAGGGGTTGTTGTGGATTCCCAGGGCCATTTTCGAGGGGTTGATGTTGTTCCTCAACGAAACTTCACCATAAAACCAGCAAAACGTCTATCTTTCCTTGCCTTGGTGTGTCTGTGCCATTCCTCCTCTCTGTCTCGCTTTGGTCGCCGGGGTTGGAGGGTCCGTCGTCATACCCTGTGCAACAGCCCTCCAAAATTATTATTCTTTTCGAAATCACACAAAACATGCTTCCTTAATCACATCAACTCACATTATTGGTATTCCTACACGAGCCAAACTTGTCAACATTCACCTGTTATTCTCATTCATTCATTTTTACCAGTTCACAATATACATAAAAGTACTTGTACTTTTGGTCAAAACCACAAGACAACACAAAAAAGAATACGTTGGTTGGATTAAAAAGACTCAAACTTACCTGTGCAACAGTGCTTGATTCCTAACAATATCCATTGGGAACAGAAGATCCAAGTTTTACTTTCTAATAATTCTTGTGCTTTCTACGATTGTGTTTTCTCAGTTTCGTGCACCCTCGATTGTGTGTTATTGTGTTCCAGAAATTCTCCAGATGCCCCAGAAACTGCAGATGAAGTCTACCAAAACAAACGTACTGTATGATACAAACTAATAAAACGAAACCACGAGCATTAGGTATGTAAATGCAACTCGGAAAATGAATTGAGCAATAATTGAGTGAAACAATTTCACTAACAAGCAGAGTCCAGTACTAAAAATGTAGCAAAGTGGGAGTTTCAAGTTCTAAAGAAACTGTAACATTCTTGTCCTTATCTGAATAAGGAAAGGTTTTTTTGAAGGACGTTAACAAAATTACAATACCAAAATGCCTATGGTACATCGGAGCATTGGTCCTGTGAAGTTATCCGCAGGAAAGCTGTGTCTGAACAGCAAAACGGATTCGGAGTTTGTGGCCGTTAACAATGAAACGTTAGTGAATGTTTTAAAGCAAATCGCATCGCTTGTAAAACATGCTGGAGATATTTTTTCTGATATGTCCTCATTGACTGAGCAAGTGAGTCGACGTGCTCGAAACGTCAAGTTGAGGTTGGACGAGTTGGAAGCCAAGGCTGAGTTGTTTGACCCAAAGCTCATCCCTGTCCGTAAGTAGAAACTTTCATGTAACACTAATTAACACTACGTTGAAAGAATCCATGAAGAGGGATAATTTCATGCAAAAACAGAGTCAATTGATGGCATTTTGTGTGACTTTGTCTAAGCATATGTCATGTCATTTGTGAATAAAAGGAACAAAAGACTTTTTAAGAAGTCATGTTTGTGTAGTCGGTTGATTGGGTTTTCTTACAGCTCACTTGAGACTAGAGACGGAAAGGGTTTTTGAAAGAAACCTTAAATAAATAACCTTACTCGCATGTAT
>JABASF010000977.1:0-28313 GCA_019776145.1 Harlomillsia oculata
TCGGGTTCTAATGATACAAGCATGGATACGTCTTTACAGGAGCAAGATGAGAAAGTTACTGAGCAGCACATGCAGTTAATTCGCTTCCTCCGACGAGAGAAGGATATTGCTAGCACAAAGAACGAAATTTTGTCGAGCACTGTGCAGCGCTATGAAAATCAAATTCAAAGTTTAACCGAGCAGTTGGAGAACGCAAAGACCATGCTACGAGAAGCACAGGATACATCGCACGTTTCGATGATCACATCAACAAAGCAGGCTGAGTTGTTACGGAAAGTTGAAACCCTAAGTGCATTGACAGATAGTAATAGGATGCTTCGAGAAGAAAAACAAAATGTAGAGACCGAAGTGGATACGCTACAGGCGAAGTTACGTAAACTTGAATCCACCCTTGAGCCATTACAAATGAAAAACAATGAAATGGATGCAAAGTTGGAAGAATGCAACAATGATAACGTATCGTTAAAGCAAGATGTGGAGCGTTGGAAGGCTAGAGCTTCAGCACTAGTAGAGAAAACTAATAAAATTAACCCAGAAGAGATGAAAAGACTACAAAACGATAACGACAGGCTACAAAAAGAATATAATTCAATTCAGGAATCAATGAAAAAACAGCAGCAAGAACTCATAAAACAGGTTCAACAAATGAAAGCTCTGCAACAACAAATGACTGCAGCACAGACAACAAACCAAGCACTTCAACAGGAGAAGAAGCAGTCAGTAGATGATTCAAAAAAGCATGCTGAAGAGGCATCCAGAACTAAAATTGAATTGGAAGCCATAAGAACTGATCTCACAAACGCCATGAACGCAATTAAAACTTCAGGTGATGAAAACAAATCATTGAAAAGTGAACTTGCAGACTTAAAAATTACGAATAACAGAGAGAAAGAGATGTCAAAACAAGTAAGAACAATTGCCAAAAAGTACAAACATCTCCATGATGAAGTTTTTGATAAATACAAGACTATGCTCGCATCCTACGAAGCATTGGAACAGGCTGCAAATGTAGCCAAAGTTGAAGTTGCAGTTCAAGAGTCAGAAGGGGAGAATCTGACAGATTTAGCATCACAGAATGAAAACTTAAAACAGCAACTTTTGAAATTGAAGGAAGATGTAAAAAGACTGGAACAGTCTAATACAAATGTAAATACCCTGCGTGAAAAATTTTCTGCCGCAAATCAGGCGAAGGAGCTGCTTGAAACTCAGTTAGAAGATGCAAATCAAGAAATTGCGAACCTGAGGTCTCAAATTGAAGAAAGCAGTGTTCGATTTTCGGCCTTAAAATCACAATATGAAGGGCGTATCACTCGATTAGAGAAAGAAAACAATGAGTTCAAATTGTCCTCAAGTGGAAGTTTGACTCCTGTGTCGTCGCCTGTTGGCAGTATGGACGCACCTAACTCCAACCGTATTTTGCTACAAGAGAATGACAGACTAACGAAGCAATTAGAACTAATGCGTAGACAACTTGTACAACCTCAAGCGACAAAAAGTGGTAGTGGCAGTGGGGAAAAGGCACAATCTGATCCTCCAAAAGCCAACATTAAGCCGATCGCTGGAACTGCGAGCATGCAAAAACAGGCTTCACTGAATATTTCAGCTGGAACTTCAAGGCCTCCTCTGACTGCAAGCATTCGTCCTATGCTCACTCCAACGCATCCACAAGTTCGAAAGTCTACTCTGTTGCCTCCCACGGGAACCGTGACACCTATTCCAAGTCAAGTTGGTTGTCCGCATTCCTTAAGTGTACCTCCAATACCGGCAATCGTGTCTCCTGTGAGTCAAGCTCAAGTCTCTACATCTACTCCAGATCATTCCTCAACCATGGACATGGGCCATCTTCCGGTTACTTCCAGCGCTTCAACTGTCACAGTAACCAATTCAACAAATGTAAGACAGGCAACCGTTCAGCCAACACAAGCTGTTTCAGTCGTGCCGGCTACTCTTGTAAATCCTGCCGTTGTTGGGACCGCTGCAACCGTTGTTCAGGGACATGGACATGCTGCAAGTAGAGACATTGCTTCCATTCATGAAGATCCGTCCACTTCTTCAATTCCGGTTTGTATTCTTCTCTTAAAGCATGAAAGCAATATTTGATTATTCTATGGAGTAATCACTAGGAACGTAAACTTATCATCTCGTTATGATGTAGGTTGAAGACTCTATGGGTGATTCTTCTGAACAAGTATCATCTTCGGAATCATCCTCACATCATCCTATGCTTACTGTGGCGCCGAATCGCTCGCAACAGCAGGAGCAATTGTATCAGTCTATGATTGACGTAGGGTCCATGCCAAGTCCTTCAACCTCTTCGTCACGACCAACTCAGTCAGGAAAGCGTTCAAGAGACAATGAGGTTTGTTTTCTTCCAAATTTGTTCATGTTCTAAACAACATCTGTGCTTTAACTGATTTATACTCCTTGTATAGGCGGAAACATCAGAGGAAGGTCGTGCCACCATAGATCCAGAGCCTAAACGAGTAAGGTCCATTCCTATTCCCGTTGAAAGAGAAGCGGAGGCAATGACCCATCAACAAGAACAACACCGTTTTCTGCTTACTGGGGATGTTAGTGCTACAGGATCTGCTGGAACGGAACACGAAGCTGACCAAGGAAGAAATGAAGAAGAACGCCAAGTCCCACATAGTCGAGACAAGAAGGTTCCGTTTCGACGAATTATGCCTGCGAAAACTTTGATGCACGACCCGAATGAAGTTATAGTGATTGATTCTGATGACGATGATGAGCCCATGCGTGATCCTGTGAGTTCTTGTAATGTATAATACTATACTTCCATTTTTTATATTTGTCTATTTTATAAGTTTAATTGTGTGTCCAGGCAATGGCACTTGAAGAAGATCCAGACACGGAAGATATCGAAGGAGACGATGATGAGCTTGGAACAGAAGAGGAGGACGAAGAACTTGAAGAAGAAGAAATAATGGACGACGAAGAGGGAATTGATGACGATCGCTCAGACGAAGACAGTGAGGATTTTGAAGAACCAGGTTCCCATTCCCAGGATGTCGATAATAGTGAAGATATTCGATCAGTTGGTTCTTCGGAGGATGATGACCTTGACGATAATAATATAAGTGACGATTTTCACCATGAAGAAGGACGGGTTAGTAATTTATCAGATGTTACTCCTGTATTGCATTAATTTTGACAACGAATGAATTTGCACATTAACTACTTTATTAATTTGGTATTACAGGAAGCTGAAAGTTTGGAAGCCGAAGACCTAGAAATTATAAGCGTGGACGGACCTATACTTGCTAGAACAACATTGGGTGAGAGCACAGTTTACATTTAATAACCATAATAAAAGGTTTTGCGTCATTCGATCATCGACGTCATTAAATGGCAGGTTGATTACCAAATCTTTCTTTTTGTAACTAGGCAATAGAGACCAGGGGATGCAAAATATTTCTGCTCCATTCCATGATGTCAGAATTCCTGGAACTTCGTCCGATGTTAGTCCAAGTCCAAGTCGGGCACAAGCCCCGCAGCAATCTCGTCAAATACCTCGGTCTATCCGACAGGACAGACTCCCTACTATTGGACGACAACAATTGACTCCAAATTTTCCTCAGAATCAGCAAATGGTTAGATCATTAAGAATTCCTGAATTGTACAGCAGCTACAGTTGTGTATAATACATTATTACTTTTCAGTTTTCGGATGATATTGATGATAGCATCGTTCCTAGTACTCCAACTTTGTTCGTTCCACGCCGAAATGACGGGTTTGCGGAAGCTGTAAGCTCTCCACAAATTCCTTCAACGGCCCGATTCACATTCACAACTCCTAGTGATGCTACGACGACTGCCTCTGGTAAGTATTACTAACGTCACTATTTTATTAGTCTTCTCAAGTCCAGTACAAACGTTCGTGCGTTTTTAATTATAATGGGATTCATGCTACATAGCGTTCGAGGACACCCGAGTTGACCTGCTTCAGTATGATGAAAGCACTGGCAGAAGTGTTCCAACTACACCATTGCAAATTTCACCACCAGGTATATATTATAATAGATAAAGGAATAAAGATTGAGACTAAAGGATAAAACAAATGTTTTGCCTACAACATTGCGTATTGATAATCTTACTTGTACGTAGCTGAAGTGGGAGAGGTTACTGCTGAAGGTAGTGTACACGATAACCCCCTTATGAATGTACCAAGCGAAAGACAACCGAGTAGTTCCAACGTAACTAGAGCAGATGATCAAAATGCAAATATTCCATCGATCACCATTACTTCTGTTTCTGCAACAGACTCAGTTGACGTCAATCCACAAGTATTCCGGGAGGAATATCAAGCTGGTATTGTCTCAGTTGCTTTTAGTGACCGTTGAACATTTCATTTTTTGGTTGGCCAGTCCATATTATTATGTACGATTTTGAATTTTGTAGCGACGGGTGAACAATCATTTGTACCACCGCATCTGGATTCGTCGGTGACTTCATCGGATGAAAATAAGGTTCACGTTGGAACTGCTGGCACGAGAGGTACAAATCAACAACAGCCCTCTACGTCATATTCAACTCGCTCTTCCAGTCCATTGTCGTCATCCGGTGCTCAGCAAACTATGGTTAGTGAAGCGGCTCCACTTTCTCAACGTACTCGACCAACCCCAATCGTTTGGGACCAACCAACGTCTTCATCTACAACACCTTTGACGCGCTCACTTCGACCACGAGCACCAGTTGGTCGTGGAACACTACCGGTCACAAGAACGACAATGGATCAAGCATTGGCGATGTCGATGTCATCTCGTGGTGTGGGATATCGACAACCACGAGCACAAGGACAACCACGAGTACAAGGACCACCAAGCAGTGCTCGTCGATCTCGTCCTCATCGTGGAGGTATCATGAGGGGTGCAAATCCTTTCGGAAAACCGTACTGAACTTAGATAGATGTTTTACACTATCTTCTCTGTCTATGCATTTTGATGCTGATTTTATTTGATTTATTATTTCCCAAATTTCTTGGTTTTATTTGATGTTTTGAAATATCTTCAATCTACTTTATCCTTCCACTAAGATTATAATTAATAGTTTATTATTAGTTTGATGTGGTAACGAAGAATTTGAATGGGTTGTTGAAATTGGAAAAATTGTTACTGGCACAAAAGTGTGTTTAATTATTGTACATGTACTAATGCAAGTGGATGACTGTTTTGAATATTGTTAAATAAAGTGTTGAATTCAAAGAAAACAAAATAATACGAGTTTCAATGTAAGTATTGTAGCATTTATTCGTTCGTTGTGGTATGTTGTATGCAACAGTGTATGCCTGCGATTGGAATGCCTTCGCGTTTTTCAGTTCTTGTCTGTTTGTATAAGCATTGATATGTCGGAGGGATTGCATGTATGACATGTTTCGTACAGTGCTGACCGTACGTTCCATGTGGTTTCATGGAATGAGTCCATTTGAGCTTGGAATAATAATAACACGACTTCATATAGCGAAGTCTTCGGTTTTATAGGTAGAATTCTAAAGTGATTTATTATATTTACGACGACAATCACAAGGGCATTTTGATCGTTAAGTTGTGCTATGTGGCTGCATAATTTTAGTCAGCGCGACAAGTGTTGCTACACTTGACACTTGAAATTGTAAATGTGGACAAGTAAAGATCAGAATCTCAGTGGAATTCCAAGAGAAGAAGTAAGGAAACGAGCAAGTAAAGTAAGGGGCACAATCACAAAACAAGGGGAATTGGTGGGTATGCGAATGTCTACTATGTAAACACGAGCGAACGGTCGGTCGGGTCTTCATGACTTGCATTGAGCATTGAAGGAATGATTTTGGCGTCTGCAGATTGTCGAGTGGTGCAATCCTAGTATTGTAGATGAGGTGAATATTTCAAGACGTTTGTCGTCTCATGAAGGAACTCACGCAATAAACTTTATCAGACGGAGAGAAGATTCCGAGTTGACAATTGTCTTTCAGGGACTCTTGACTTCTTATACCTTTTCAGAATCATGTGGATTTCCAAGAAGTCGTCCATTTATTATCCTATCCCATACGACGTCAAGTCAAAAGTGACCGAGCAACTTGTTTTTTTATGCGCTTCATTAGCGGCTTTAATATTAGGATAAGGGTACGCATGTTTGCTCAGCCACGGTCATTCAGTTTCTTTCCAACTGCAGACTTCTAATCTTCTGTGTAAGTCGGTGGGATCAAATGTGAATATATTTAGACAAGTTGCTCATCACCGCCTCGTCGTCGGAGTGTGCTGTAGTGTTGCATTTTATGCGCCCCAGGGTCGACATGTAGCTATGACCACTAATTTGATCTTTTTCTGTATACTGTAGTTCAGCTCACTACAACTAACTACTATCGAATTGTGAACGAGTTCAAACTGTGCAATTTTCAATTATAATATCATTCGACTTTTTGTACTATATACATTGTTTTGCTACATACAATAATGCATTCTTGAACTAAGTTCCTTTTACGTTCTACATTATGTGACTCTCAATTTGTCGTACTACACTACTTTTTGCCATTTGCCCACCAACCTGGATTGCTCTTTCCTCCGCTTTGGACTTCATTGACAAATATATACGTATTTACCGTGACTGTGTTTGATTGAGCTCCTTTACCTGTGTTGTTGACACAAAAGATGTGTGCATTGTATTTACATTTTAGAATGACTTTGACTCTTCTATTGCTTGTGGCAGTGCCAGTCTCACTTTCTTCAAGGCAGGAACGAGACGAGTGGACTACCAGGGTATGATATGCATTAATTAATTAGCCAACTTTTCATGGCCCCGCTGTTTTAAGTGAAGTATCTTTTAATTAATTTTAGTCTTGTGGAAATGTTTATGAATGTTTTCAATGTGCTACGATCACGTTTTAAAGAATTTTATTCCTATATTAATATTATATAGTATTATAGTATCATGCAAAAACGATCTCAAGCGTAAGCACAACAACCAGCGCATAGCACATCTTACATTACATCTTCTTGACAAAACATTTGAAACTGTGATGGGCTTAAACTTGTAAAGTGGTATTTGATTGCATGTGTCATTTTATAAAAGTACACGCTGAAACATCAAAATTTATGGCCTTTCTTGACCCAATTAAGAATTAGTAGATAAACATCCGACTGACAAAGTCTTCGCAAACATGCAACTACGTTTTGTTGGTAAAGCGCAAGGATATGATCAACAGAGCAACTCATCAGGATGATGCATGATGCTCAACTCTACATCTCCAAGTAAGAAATTCCAAGTACACACAGTACAATATATAACGGAGAAACAAACATTCGTACAGATAAGAAGGACATGTTCTGCTTAATAGCATTTGCGGACATGCTTTCGCCGTGAACGTTTAGTATGCTCAGTTCTGTGATTGTGATGTACCACGATGAAAATGATGATTCATTATACTATTAATCGTCCCTTTCGTATGTAACTATGAGTTTCATTTTTTCCGAGAACGGTTCAGATGAGTTTATGTGAACAAAATGGTTTCTTGGTTATCACTTGTAGACATTTCCATTACCAAATAAATACCCGTTATGAACGTTGATTCCAAGAAAGGAAGGCGATGTCCTGTCATCTCTCTCGTCGTCTGTCCTATAATGCAACTATAAACCGCATCATATTCATGCGATTATGCATTATATTATAATATCTGATAATTTTCACTGCTCACGTCGATTATAGAGATTGTAGATGTTCAAAGAAAGACACACACTATTTTAAATAAAGTTCTTGAATAACTTTAATTGCTCCCGATGTCCATAGTTTGAAATTTTGCAGCTTCAATTCCAATCCCAAGTTGCTTCGTATTTCATAGCGGCAAACAGATTGCGTCTAATCTGCTACGCTAAGACGATTAATGTGCGTACGATGATTAATTTGATTAATGTGCGTGAGACGATTAATGTGCGTGAGACGACTAATGTGCGTGAGACGATTAATGCGTGTTCATGGAAGCTAAGTCAGCATCAGCACAGACATAATTCATCGGCTAGTAATTTGTGATGAATGGCTCGCTGACGATAAATATTATGTACATTATTATGCTATTATGTATATGGTTAAACTTCAACGCTTGAAACAAACTACTATGCTACTTTACAACAATATATGCTCGTTTAATATAGTAAATTAATAAACCCCTTTACAGAGGAAACATCTATTCTATATAGGATTTGGCAAGCCATATTGTATTTATTCCTCGTTTTTTCTTTATAGTATTCAGATTTACATGTACATTGGAAGTGCAGACATCCGAAACCGCGATTGCTGTACCTTGCAGACGAAAAACCGAATTACATATCTCCACATTTACTGTGGTCTCCGCCTGCGGTGGTTTTACATAGATGCGACAACACAACAGGTAAAATAATATGTCCATATTAAACTCTATTTTTTGTACTGTTATTTCAAATGTTTTAGCATTTTGGGAATTAAATTAAGGTTTATATTGCATCGTATCATAATCATTTATGCTGTAAGAGGTTCAAGTTCGCCAATCATTTAAGATTTAAGTCATACTGTAAGTCATAACTGTCACGCAAATATAGTCTTCTATCACTTTGCTACTGTCGTATAATGGTATAACGCCTTGACCTGAACTGTACAAGTGATCTTTTATCTGTGAAACTTACTCATAAAATAATAATGTTTCCTCGCCACTTACCCATGCTTAATTGAACGAAACTTATAAATATTATCCATTTAAAATGACTTCAGATAATGTATGCATTTAAATTCCAAACTTTTATTACAACTTTTTCGCATGACGTAATTAGACACAGAGGAATAAGAAATCACAATAAATAATGTGGGCTGGGAAAAACTATAGGTAATACAACTTACAAACTACCTGTCCCGTCGGGGAATGTAATACGTCATCACAAGAAAACCGGATTTGACAATATATCATCAAGGCTAATTCTCATAATAATGTTTTGTTTATAACCATACTTTAANATCATCAAGGCTAATTCTCATAATAATGTTTTGTTTATAACCATACTTTAAAGTGATGCGTTGGTATCATTTTTACAAAACATAGAAACTATAAATCATGAAAAACAATTTTTAGGCGACATTTCAATTTCATTACGATTTATTCTGAGCTGGTCACTGGCAGTGGTACCTTTTACTTGTACCAAATATAAACTATGTTTGAACTTAAAGTATCAAAAGGAAAATTAACAAGTGTATGTACAAATTGTAATATTATCATAGTTAAACATATCGTAGTGAGTACAGTGCATGACTCAAACGCTAATTTTGGATTAATATTTTTTTCCGTTATGGTTATTTATGACTCTTCATTTAGGACATATCCGATCGTTTCTCGACTTTAATATACATTTTTAATAGTACTATAAATACTTTTGAGGAGTTCATCACATCGTAAAAATGACAGTCATACTTTACTTTTGTAAGTACAATTCGAATAGCGGATAACTGATAACTGATAACAAATAACTGCTAAGCAAGTTTTCTAATCTCAACAATGGAATGGCGAAGTTACGCTTTTAACGATATAGCATTAATTTCAGTAATTTTAAAAAGTACTATCTTAACCAATTTATATGCTTGTGATGACTAATATTTATAGCGATACAAACGGACACTAAACCCGAGTTTGAATAATGAAATGTCTAAATTATTTCAGGTTGCTGCTTCCGTTCCACATTAGCATGTACATCGAACACGACACAAGAAGTATCTGTTGTCTTCAAGAAACATGACCGAGTTGCAAAACGAGAAACATTTGAAAGAATTAGATTTCTTAACCATACATCATGTTCATGCCAAGAAAGTTTGTAGAAGTGGTGAAGTGAAGCTTGTAAGTGCCAAAACTTGGTCCTCAGAACTTTAGAAGATATATATATATATAATTTTCAGACTGTGATAACTGTGATGCACATTGGAGTGGCTGCAATTTTAGAATGAATTCTGTGAATTCCAAAAGCTTCAGATTAATGTGTATATAAATGTATATAATATAAACCATTGCAGAGTTTGTACGAATTGAGCACATAGTATTTTGTAAAGCTTCTTACAATTTGGTTCTTTACCCTTTGCTTTAAGGTCTAGTCAAACCTTGTGTAATGTAATATTAATATTTTATCGAAAGTGCAACTACTAATGTGCATTAATAATGAAAAGATGCTATTAGAAGTGTTGTTGATAGTATGGTGTAATTTTGTTTCAATGTAACTATCAGAACCTACTGAATACAAACGTGTTTGAAGGCGAATAGGTTGAGTTTATAGTTTAAATGTACTATGCTTTTACCAGCAAAATGTGAGCACTAGTCAACCAAACTATTCATATAAGATTTAAAAGTTAGATGTGCATATAAGTTTGTGGTAATCAAAGGGTAGTCCGGTGTTAGTAGTATTCAACAGATCTTGTTTTACCCCACTTCTATTCATTGAAGGTTACGACAAGGTTACCCGAAGCTTTTTCAAATGTAACTGTCATGAAAATTTTCGATGCCTTTGGAAAACGAGCAAAGAGAACACCTTGTTTTCGGTTAATATTCCAGTAAATCTTCGAATCCATAACAATGTCCTGAACTGGTCCATTTGACAATGTGATTTCATTACCAAAAGTCCAGTTCATCCAAAACGCTATCCCATTTGTTGAGCTCATTACTTCAATTTCTCGTTCAACGCACTTTTCAAGACTGAAATTCATACCAGTTTGAAAATCAAACGACATCAGGTGGCATGGCAAACTGGAAGCGGTTCCATGATACTCCCACAAAGGTTGGACATCAATATTGTCATCAGAAATGGAAGAGGACTTCTGCAAAACATTTGCAGTTATTAATCAACAAGTAATTCTTATTATGATTCTTGATAATGATTTTTTGTTAAATTACAGCAATAAGATTGTCAAAGTCTGCCAGATCCAGCTTGTTGTCCCAAATATGACGAACGGGAGATTTGATCTTCCATAATTCCTCGAAATTCACAGCAACAGCATACAGTTCTGCTTTTGATGGAAGTATGCAGCAGTTGGGTGAAAGATAGTCCTTTAATGACTCGCATTGATACCAAAACGCCAAATCGTTCCAAGGAAAGATAGAACTTGTGAAGAAAGGATCACCGATAATAACGTCAATCTAAAAGTATAAGAAAATTGAGACTTGCAAAACATAAATGTACATGGTGTAAACTTAATTTAAATTTAAAATCTAAAAATTATCAGTTTTAAAAATAAGTTGCATAATTTTTAATAATAAACAATACCTTCAAATTTTCGAAGTGTGCATCAGATAGCTGAGAGACGTCAGTAGAGAGAACTTTAATTCGAGTATTCAAACCATTGTACTGAATAAATTCTTCCAATACGCGAGCACATTGTGGACTTGACTCAATGGCAAATACTTTTTTCGCACCCAAACTTCCCGCAAACAGAGGCAACAATGATCCATCACTGATACATACGCAGACAGATTCCCCTGGAGTAATTTTGTTGCTCAAAAGATCCATGAATGCTTGATTGCGATTAAATTCGTTCAGCAATCCAACTCGAGAGCGACTAAATGCAACATGAAAGCCGCAGTCACAAACGGAGACGTCAGTGGAAGGTAAGGGTTGAATAATATGAGACGTATTCTTCTTCGACAACGTAAACCCCAAAGAGTACTCGTCGTGACAACAAACAATGGAGCAGTCTTCCCCTGATGAAACTGAAATTGTTTCAGGAATATGATACACGAATTGCATCCAATGATCACGCCAAGCCACATTTTTTCCAGGAATCCAATTTGGTTGACAGGAAATAACATTTTCACCCAATGAATCCATCTTGAGATCCCACCAACAAAAGACAGCGTTCCCGGTTCCGGAATTCAATGCTTTGTATTCCTTTGTGGCTGTGTCGTACACCGGTGTCTTCGCATTCCAATAGAATCTAAGGATAAATAGAAAGCAGACAGCATTAATGCACAACGTTTTTTTAAATAATTATTTTATATATTAAGATTTATATATACAATCTTAAAGGATCATACTTAAAAACCGGAATAGGATCCGAAATGGCTGTGAACTTATCAGGTGAAATTTCACTCATTTGCAAGTCATGAACACTCGAGATTCCACCACACTTTGAAATCTTGGGAGGAAATGTCAAAACATTTCCGTTTGGAACAGTAATATTGGGTAAAGTATTCCAAGTAGCTATTAACGGGCAATCAACAACCATCGCGTATATAACTGCACTTTCAGGAATAACAATTGCATCATCCTAAATTTCAAATATCAAAGTATTAATCGTTATCCACTAATTCCAAAATAAAATGATAGGTTCACAACTAACCGAAAGCAAATGCTCATTTGCATGATTGAATGTGAATATTGCTCCTTCTCCAATGAGCTCCGTATCGAAAACTTCCGTTACCAAAATATTAGCTCGAGTTGGAAGATCTCCTTGCTCACCTCCGACACAAAGCTCAGTGGATCTTTTAGGAATCAATTTTATCTTGTGGCTCAATCCATTTCTCGTAATAACTTTAGAAGCACATTCAGCCATTGGCGTAAAAGCCTAATTCAAAGTCAAAACAAAGCAGACATTATTATACCTCCATATTTTCACATGCAGTTACTGGATGTATACATGAGACATGACGGACGATCATCATTAATTACATTATGAAATTACCTCACAAGCGTAAATTTCATCAGCACCCAACAAAGCCGCCATCATGGACAAAAGCCCAGTACCCGTCCCGATATCCAGAACAACTGCTTTCTCATTTTTGGCATGTTTCGCATCAATTGCAATTTTCAATGCTGCCAAGTACTTCATGTTCTGTAATTTGACAATACAATTTACAATTATCACTCAAATTACTATCATCATCATTTAAATAAAATTAATTCCTACAATACAAAAAAAACTCACTCTGTCATGATCATGAAGCATGTCTGCATATGCAGATCGTGCAATTTCTTGATGATAATCATAATCCTCCGGCAACTCAACCCATTCCATCTTCCCGGTCGTCAAATTAAGTCTTTGAGCCAGGCTAAGCTTGGAAGGGTCAAATGCCACTTCGGCCTTCTTCTTACTACCTACAAGCCCCTTTTCGTGACTCATTGTGCTCAAATTCTGATTCAAAAAGTAACTTTTTTTTCCATTAATACTTCTAACGTAACTTCTCCTTAGTCGTAGTAGTGGCAGCACGTGCTGAGCATGCTGTCTCCTTATGACAGAGCTTACACGAGACCAAACTTTCATAAAGGACAATTTTTTACAATTTAGCACTAGAGGTGACACGCAGGTACAGGCCGTACAGGAGGTTCACGTCGAACTTCGCCTACGATAAGGATTTCCGCAGTTTCGTATTCAGAATACTCAAGAAGGATGTCTATTGTCTTTTTAATATTAAGATTTTGGTCCGCCATCACGGAGAAACTGGTGCGGACTTGGGGACTCGACGACGGTCTCCTCGTGAATGAAATACTTTGAAGGGAGCGCGGGACACTTGCGCATTAGCAGAAAAGCTGCATTGCTCAAGTTGTAAAGTTGTAAGTCGCCTCACAAACCGACAGAGGCCCAGTACACATAGCACGTCTGAATTGGGGTCCGTCAACTTAGCTTCATATTTACTTTTCCCAGCTCCCGTCTCTCAAATTCAACTGTCAATTACATTAATTACCTTTGTAATTTTAATCCAATATTCTGTAATTACTCAGGGTATAATTTATATAGCGTTCCGTCACGAAATTTTATTTATACTATTTTTCCAGGGCGCGTCCCTTCTGATATGATGCACACTAACCCTTCAAAACTGATGCATAATTGATCCCACCAACGGTATTCAATTAAATGGTATTTTAAACGGGTTAGTAATGACATGGCATAGGGTACTAAGGTACTTGGGAAGTAGAAGAATGGATTTTTTTTAGAAATGTGGACATGACCTTGTAAAAGACTTTTGTGACCTCTCAAGGTCTAAAAGATAGATGGACAATCTGTCATTGTGTACATGAGGAGGCTATGATGACGCACCCCTCACGAATTTTCCTGTCTTTCTTCTAGCCGAGTCAGATATCTTCAAACTAGATACTACATACATCACACAACAAGGCAGAGTCGCTGTTCAAAGCGGTGATCTGCTCCCTGCTCATTTTTGTCTAAATTTAATATTTTTAAAGTAGTTAAAAGATTAGTGTGGGATTTAAAATTCCTTATAGTATCACGATGAGTAACGTTGGTGAGTCCTCATGCTTTATTTGTGTTATTTTAGGTATTTGCTTGTGGGTTTCTGAGTGTTCAAAAAGGGAGGTTTGTTTTGTCAAGTTTTGATATTATAATTACGTGTATTATTTTTTGGATTTATTGTTTTTTTTGGGACAGTCGTTCCAAGAACATTTAGGCTTCTGGAGGAGTTAGAGCAGGGGCAAAAGGGAGTCGGTGATGGAACTATTAGCTGGGGCCTTGAGAATGACGATGACATGACATTGACATCGTGGACTGGTATGATAATCGGACCTCCTCGTGTAAGTGTTTGAATACTATTTTATTATATTTAAATGTGGATGTTTCTGGTAATCAGTAATCGTTGGTTGAAGAGCAGTTAATGTAGCAGTAGTTTTTGAGTGTGTTTGCTTTCAATTTAATCGTTTTTTTTAAATTTTAAAAATTTTAGACGCCCTATGAGAATAGAATGTACAGCTTAAAAGTTGAGTGCGGTGAGAGATATCCGGATGATCCACCCAGTTTAAGATTCTTGTCACGTATCAATATGAACTGTGTTAATACTACTTCTGGACTGGTAATTTTATTAGCATTGTTAAAGTATAGATTAAATACTGATGTATGCATTTACATATTAAATGAATTATTTTGTTCATGTATGGTACTTTATGGTACTAAAAATTGTGATGAGTCATTATGTGTGATTGTGTGATATTATGGTCATAGGTTGATATTCGTCAGGTGCCGATCTTGGCCCGATGGCAACGCGAATACACAATTAAAACTGTGCTCCAAGAACTTCGACGGCTCATGACTGTTAAGGACAACTTGAAATTGACTCAACCGCCGGAAGGGTCAACCTTCTAATTGAAAACATTGGATGTAACGGTGTAAAATTTTGAAGTCAGTGAGATATGAGTGCGGTCGTGTTTTGTTTCTTTTATAAAGAAAACTTGAATAATAAATAAAAGGTCTGAAAAATAAGTTCTTGGTTGGCTTTCCACTATGCATAATAAACCTAAATGAATTGCGAGTTTGTAATGATAATGTATAATAAGGAATAAATAATAAGTAATGTAACACAATAAATACTACATTTAAACAAATTAGTTGTAAAACGAATTCTGAAATAAATAAATTACGCCTGATCAAAGTTTACATTAATTTGTGTAGTTGTCTACAACAACATGTGTTTATTTCGTTCTACCGTGTCAATCAAATTCCATTTTTACAGTTTCACATTCAGAATTTCAGACCAATTTGCATATTACGATGCACATTTGAACAATCCATGGAAATATTTTTTTGGAGAGATATTAAGCACAGAATCTAAGAACGGCGTACCATTCATTGACTTTATGGTACATTTTAACTAAAAATTTATAGGTAGTTATACAATGACCGTTTACGCGATTTACTTTGTTGTTGGTGGCTTCGGGGACACGGGTTTGAAAGCAATTTTCCTTGACTTCATGACCGTCCACTTATGTCTCTTCATGTAGTAAGTTGCACACAGCAACATCGACAAAACAATGCTCCCCTACACAAAACACAATTAACATTAGGATAGGATCGCGATGAAGAACGACACCATTAAGTTAATAACAATGATAATCGTAAACACTTTAAAAAGAACATTGTTTCAAACCTTGATAAAATATTTTTTACGAGTGTCATGCTCAGGGTTGGCAGCCCACGTTAGAAAGGTGCAGACATCTTTAGCCAATTGGCTGGCAGTTGCTGTAGTTCCATCACTGTATTCACATACCTGCAAAAATATTAAAGCACAGTGTAAACGGAAAGTCTCATGCTCTCAAAAGTACAAGTACATCATTCAACTATAAATTACTGCAAAACTAGAAAAGTTACCTCATTGAACAACGCTTGGGCCATGGATAAAGCACCGCCAGGGAAATATGGATTGTAATGTTGACCTTCTCGAAGCACAATTCCAGCAGGCGGTTCACAATAGCCAGTTAACAATGAGAATATATAGTTCTCTCCACCATGACGAGCATTTACAATATAAGTAAGGTCAGGTGGAAATGCTCCGTTGTTTGCAAACCGAGCAGCTTCTTCATTGGGGTATGGGTGCGGAAACGTATCAGTAAGCTTTCCAGTTCTCTCGAACATCTTTCCTTCCTCGTCAGGACCGTCAGTCACCTATAAATAGTCAAATACATAATATAGTCAAAGCCAAAACAATTGATCAAATATAAAAATCAAATATCACAATTGATTCGTTTCATTTCTCTTACCATAATTTCCGCTGCTTCACTCTTTGCTTCTGCTTCCGTATGGCTAACTCCGACAAGATTACGATAATGCATGAACCGCATAGAGTGACATGCTGCACAAACTTGCTTGTATACTTCGTAACCTCTTCGAATAGAAGCATGATCAAAGGATGACAAATATCCAGCGTGTGCCCATGGATATTTTGGAGGATGTAATTCCAACTCGGATGCTTTCACTGATCGTTCTAAAGCTACGAGAACGATAACTCCACTGGCTCCAGCCACCCCTAAGGTGCTCCATACCTGTTAAAAAATGATAATAACATTTAGAGTACACACAAGCCCATTTACATTTTACCCCACCCAATAAATTACTCGGAATTAGTAAAAAGTCCTAGGCCAATACAATATTCAGGATCACAAAACTGAGCTTACCATTTTCTTGGTCGTGCTAGCATCCTTAAAACCCAATGTCGAAATTCGTTTCTATAAAAGGAATAAAACAAACATGAAAATTTTTTTAATGTCCATATTCGATAAATTAAAAATGAACGAATGGTTAACCTGAACAGTTAACATATCAATTCAGCTGTGCTGTCCTATTTAAAAAAATCTGGACTCGCACCACGAAAAATTACGTTTCTGTACATTTCTAGTGACTAAATATTCAGTTGAAAACGTGAATGAGAATGTCATGAGGACTTCACTGACCTGAGCATTGGTGTATCCAGCCTTAGACAATTGAACAAATTTAGAAAATCTGCCGAAGACACCGGCCATTGTCCACAATTCTTGTGATCTCAAATCCCGAATCGAAATATTCCGAAAAGCCGACCAAGGCCAATATTTTCAAACAACCCTGCTGTGAAAACAAAAAAAGGATAAGTAGACAAAGTTGACAATAATTTTTTGATGAATTCAAACCATTTTTATTACCGGAATTTCAAATTTTAAAATATGAAAAAACACGAGACGAGAACAAGAAACTTACCAGAGAGGATTTTTTGGCCAACTGCAGGGAGGAGGTGCGACAAGTTTCGTGTGTCGTACCACCTGACGCCCGCTAAAGTGCAAACCTTGTGATTTCAGGCAAAACAACCAAACAGTCAAAAGTCAGTCACAAAAAAATCCAAATAAACATAAAAAATGCTTGTTGAGTGAACTTGCGAAATTTGACCTTGCCAAAATCAACGGTTGGGTCACAGGTGATGCTGTGACGGTGGAACTGACTCAAAAATGGGCCGTTGATCCAAATTCCCAAGTGCGAAATTTTAGAGTAGTCAACCGAAAAATCACTCCTCCTGGACTCAAATGTTTGTGTTTTGTGGATTGCGTTAGTAACCAAGGGTTTTCACAAAAAAAATCCCAATCCAAATTTTTAGTTGTCTTGTGAACTTTGAGTAATGGTAATGAGCTATAACATTGTCATTTTTCTAAAACGCCAAATTGTTACTGTTTTTTAATATTTGTAAATGATCATAAAGAAAATGATTTTAAAGATACAAGATTAGTATGAGAATCCATTGTTCCACCCCCAAATTCAACACAACTGACAACGAGGCAGATAATACGAATTTGGTTGTTAAGTTAGGAATAAAGTTGCCCACTTGTTCAAATACGGACCACGACCAAGAATCCATCAGCAGTGGATTTTATATCACAGCCTTTGTGTTTTAAATTTTATTATATTTCTTTAGTAAAGTAAGGTAAGGTCATGTTTGCATTTTGATATTTTAAAAGGGTTGTTGTTGTACGTCACAGTTTAAAACAATCGTTTTTCTGTGCCATTTCAGATTCATGGATCAAGTTATGTGCCGTGCATCTGCTCTGGTTTATGTCCTTAAAAGCAAACATTTCAAGGGTACTGCTCAATAGTTTAATTCCATTCAGATTGAATTAAAAATGTAACTGCGGAAGAAAACTGAACATTAGTAGTTTCACAAGTATTAGCGAACAATCGTAGCGTGGTCATTGATTCACCATGGCTGACAAAGATAGGCAAGATCGTATTCAAAGAATTAAAGACGAGAGGAAAAAACTGCATGAAGAGAGACTGGAGCAAAGATTGAAGGTTGCAGATGATTCTGACGACCGTCTCAATCGGTTAAGACGCTTTAGAAGAAATGACAGACAACCTGGTGAACGTAAGCCTTTTGGTTAAAGCACATTGCGTTCTTGTTTTGTTTGAAGGACAGTCGCTTGTCCTAGTTAGTTAATAATTGACATTAATTTGCAGATGGTGTAACATGGGCTGAGCAACCTGAGAAACTGGATTCTTCCACTAGGTCTAGCGCGATTCATTCAAGGAAACATGTCAATGATGTAAGTAACTTTTGAACTACAAATATTATTGCACTTAAATGTTACCGTGTAGTTATATTGACACATTAAACTATTCTTTACAGGTGCCAACCTATGATAATTTTGAAGAAAGTTGCAAAACCGAATTACTCTCTAATTCGTCTGACGGTAATCGTCGGGAGGTTTTTCAAAGTGCACAAATCGCTGACTCGAAAGCAGGTAAAATTTTTTGTATTGTAAACATGATTCCTTCAGATTTTGAAAATTGCGTGCGGTTCATTATAAATATGAAGAATTAATACATGCATTGTTCTGTTTCATTTGCAGCTTTACGAACAAGTACAGATTCATTAAACTACCCGGATGATTTTGTAGGTCTGGAAGACAGGACCGAAAACGAATATGCTGACTCGGAAGAATGTAATGAAACTGTTACAAGACGACCGATGATACCTGCGATTTTGAAGAATTCCGACATTATCAGTCCAGACGACCTTCCAGTAGTTACGAAAAAACCTTCTATCCTGAAAAAGAAAGATGACGGACATAGTGGACCCATTGGAAATGTATCTTTCGAATTAAGCTCTTCTACACCATTATTGCCTCGAACAAAAAGCACAGAAAGCAATCTTAGTGCGGAAACGGAAACTGGATATTGGTCAGGTGGCGAATCAATAAGTGGAATTCTTCGTAAGCGTACAAGTAGCTTTGAAAAAGGTAAGATGTATAATTAAACAGTCAGCTGAGTACCTAAGTGCATTAAGGTGCCGACTTACAGGTCTTATCACTGTGTTTTCTACAAGCTTCGGATGCTATAATACTACTAACATTCATACTAACTACCGACGTTTTCTGCTTTAATAATCCTGTTTAATTGTATTTGTTTTTTTGAGAGGTTTAAAAAGTTTCATTACAAGTAATATTACATTATTGATTGAAAAATAAGTTTAAAGGGCTGTAGGTTCTTTCTTTCAACAGACATATTAGGAATTTGAAGTTATTTAGTGTGTTGTAGTATACACCGTGCCGTTTCTTGGTTCAGTCAAACTTATTGTGTTATGGATAACTAATCAGTGCATTTTATTTTATTTTCTTGTCGTAGATCAAAAGTCGATTCTGAAACATCGCCGTGCTTCGCTTGGTAGTTCTTCGGCTGTGTCTACTTCAGAGGGGGGATTACATAGTATTTTGAAAAGGAAGCTGTCTTACGATAGTTCAGTTGTGCTGAAAGATTTGTGCTCAAGCGAATATTCGTGTTCAACTGGCTCTCTAGTTCACTTTGGTAGTCTTAGTCCAGAACCAAAACCGATATTAAAAAAGAAGACCAGTTCCGAAGATCTTGATGAAATGGAACCAAAACCTATACTGAAAAATAGAAATTACCGAGACAGTTACGAATCTAATAGTTTTGATGCTGGAGACAAAATCAAACCATGTTTAAAGAAACATTTATCAAAAAGTGTCGGGGAAAATTCCGAAGGAGGACTTAGTACCAGTGGTACTAGCTGTGCAAAAGGAATATTGAAGAAAACCCGTATTTTGAGGAAATCCGATACAGACTCTGCTCTATCGTTACCATCCAAGACTGATTTTGATGTATTTTCAACACAAGAAGACGAGCATCTCTCGGATTCACATCTTCTACCGAGAAGGTACGAAAAATGTTTTTGTTCGTATGTAAATGCTATCTGTGTAAGTTGTCGTTGTGCTACTAAAACTTAGTTCTGCCTAGTATTTCAAGTATTTCTTGATAGTAGCATTAAATTGAACGTAAGAGATGGATTCATAAAATTGAAACACCATTTTTTTGCGTGTAAAATATAATTTATTCACTTTGTTATTATGACGTTTTTGTATCTTGTATGTTGTATGGCATACTTTAATTAATCGCAGAGTACAGGTTTCTTATACCAAATTGCCCCAATAATTAATGATAGGACACAGAACCCAGTTTCACTGCTGGCTTAGGGTTTAAAAACTCAAAGGCTTCGCACGAAAGTGCTATAAAACACGAAGCTTTCTGCTTTCTTTGTTCTCATTTTTTATTGCGTGATTCCTTTTTTGGATGCTGTTGAAGTGATTTGCAATACCTGATGAGCATTGTTTGATTCTATTGTGTATGTTCACGCTCCGTTCGAACGATTCATTCCATTTTACGTTATTTCGAAATTATTGCAACTTAAAATATCGTGAAATATCGTACTACTAGAACAGTTGAACAGTAACAATAATGGTTCAAGTTCCATGACTGTAACTGAAACAGTGGAACTTCCTTGATTTTAGTATTAATATGATCATTTAAATCATTCAGATGGAATCGTATTTCGTATTGGAACTTGAAAGGCAACAAAGCAATTACAACGGCGTCCTCCTCCACTGAACCCATTGAATTCTTCTTCTGTTTGAGCATCTGACGTGACAGCCGTGTTTATTGAGTACGACGTTGTTGGTCGTAAACGAATTTTAGTTGGGTCCCAGCATTCTACAATGCGAACCAAACTGACAACTAGTTTTGTAGGTAGTTGCATTTTGCATTGATAGGTCCGCAAGTGATTACCTCCTGTTCAACTCTTTTTAGTTCTTGCTTGTGTGCTCAAAGCTCAACATGCCATACATGTCGTTCTTTGCACCGTATCTACAAGAATCTTTACACGCTGTTTCTCTTTCGCGTTTTGGGTTTTAGCGTCAGCTACGTACTTATGCAATTCAAATGCCAGCATTAGTAAAGCTTGTGTGGAGAGTAGAGTGGGTGTTTTGCGTTACAGAATGTCAGCAAGCACTTTGTTCAGACTTGGGAGGATAAAATTCAGGCAGGACCTAATTGTTAATTCGTGAGACTGTAGTGTCGCGGCCTCGCGGCCTTTGCTGTTGCATTCTGGTATGCTGATCTCATCGTTTTGGCAAAACCACTGACCATGATACGAATGGATGGCTTCTTTTTCGTCTAAGCTTTGGTTATGAGAATGTAGATGTTTGTATGGCACATTGTACCCCGCATCTTCAATCTTACGAACGAGTGTAGAGTCACTAGGGTTTGTGTTACGCAAATGTGTGAAAGTTTTCTTTTACCTCAGGTGTTCAGGGGAAGGGTGACTGTGTAATGTATTTGACGCTTTTCATTTAGCGGATCCTCGGCAAACGTTGTTTAGTCTCCATTTCCACTACATTTGTTGATGGTGGTAATGGTGTCGTTCGTAGTGGTCATATGAAAATTATCAGTATACGCAGCTGTCGACTCTGTCTATATTGTATGAACTCTTGTCGACTCTCTGCTTGCTTCCTCTTTGAAAATTTGGACTTCGACTGCGATTGTGATTGACGTTGCTCTGATTTTTTATAATACAATGTTTTGTGCTTACATGCGTCCACAAAACACGTCTTTCTGATAGTGCAAACTTAAGCACAGTACAAAAATTGTTAAAATATTGACGCAAACATCCTTGAAACGCTTAGCATGCATCTGAGAGCATCTCATCCTTTGTCATTGACTGTAAGTATTTTTTACTTTATTTTATTTTTCTGAAATCTCTGTAATTTAACATTTTGATATGTCAGCGGGGTTCAACCGTACTAAATTAAATCTTTTGCATGGTGTGTGGCTAGTGCTTGATTGCTCTGAGCCAAAAAAACGTTCTTTTCTTCTTCTGCATAATTTTTGTGTGACGAGTTCGCTTCGCTGTTATGCCACATGACGGAAAGGATAAGTGGGCTAGGACTATGTGCACATGACGTTACGTACAATTAAAATTTGTCGCAAATCTTCAAGCGGAATGAGTAGGAAGTCAGCAAAAATCTCGTTCTGCATTTCCTACATCCTACTTTCTTTCTTTAAGAGAGAGGAGTGCAGTTTGCATGAATCTTTCTGACGTGACGTGTCACTACACTAGAGCAGACACGACATTTGCAAACCCAAAGTGTATTCATTTATGCTTTTAAAGTTGAAGTTTGCACAGGATTGAGGTTGGTTGGAATTGGAATATTCTTTTTTTTCAATCTGTCAATTTTTTCAGATTATTTGCAAAATACTGTGCAAGTACCATCGGTATTAGTGTTGTAATGTGTTTGTGTGTTTCATGTTTACTCTAGCAATTAGTGTGCGTTAGGAGTAGACTAGGGGTTCTATTTCTACACGGCCTCGTGATGCTTTACAACCTTGAACAATGAAGAAAACGATAATCAAATATATTCTGATTTATAAGGTTCCCTTTTCATGGTTATCAGTTATATTATAACTTATAAAAGTATAAGACATCATCGTGATTCAGATTTTTGATACTCTATTTAGTATAGTGGTGGTCGACTGTATATATCGTATAATGGTATGTATTGTACAACTGAATCAATTGCTATGCAAAGTTTCAGCAAATCTTTCTTCACTTGTTTGTGTCTTCGGTTGTAATCGTGCTTTCCATTTGACTATTCGAATATGTTGCTTTTTTTGATGTGCTAAAGCACAAAGAATTGCTCAACGAAGTGGTCGTATATCTATCTCTCTACTTGCTGCGTGAACATACAGCTGGGTAGAAAAACTGCATAGCATAGTAATAAGTCGTACTGTTTTTATTGGTTTGTTTTGACTACATATAATCGTGATGATTAAGTTATATGGATATAGTTATATAGTAGATGGTTATATTTATGAGGATTAATTGACATTGCAATTGCAATGTTTATTACAACTGCAGAATTCAGTTGGATACAATGGAATCCTTTTAGATTTTGTAACTATACTGCAGATCTCAAGGTCAATTTGGGATAACATAATAAGTTTTAGTTTCAAGTACAAGCCTAGTCGATCGAACCACTGAAGCATGCAACTGGAGTAGTTAGTGTACAATAGTATAGTTGAACAGACAAACGTTGACAAACAGTCAGTCGACCAATGTTGAGCCACCGCAACAGATACTATTAAAGCTATTCGTTTGTGAGCATCAAATTTCTGTTAGAGACTTATCCAGGATGTTAATTTATGTTGCTATTGATGTTTCTGAGTTTTAAATTGGTTTGCTTCGAAAGGTTTTTCATTTTCGTTCCCTAGACTAAACGTGATACTTGATCTTCTATACAGGTTCACTTCACCCCATATTGATGGACTTAGTGACAGAGTTTCTCGTCGTCGTCGAGATTCAGAACCAAGCAGTTTTAATGAAAACCCAAGCGACTACAAAGGGGCTCTGAGCTTGAACCATAGTTGTGACCAGAGCAGCGATGATGTACGTTTAAATTCCTGGTTAAATCAACGACGCAAACCCAGTGACTGTTCCAAACTAAGGACTCGGTCAAATTCTGTATCTGACGAAGACTACGAATTCGGTGCAGATGACAATTACAGATATTTGCTAGAGTCTACAAAAGCGGCATTCTCAACGGGTGACATGGAACATACAGTTAAACTTCTGAATAATCAAGACAGCGTGTCTTCGCTCAGTGTCGCGGAGAGAAGATCGCTTTTTATGCAAATAGAGCGAGAAGGCATTTCTCAACCTGCCCTCTTCAAAAATTCTTATGAGAATTCAAGAATTAAACGGTATATCACTCAACCAGTTACAACAGACGAAGTAGAAGAAGCTTCAAAAACGGTGACTCGGGAACTTCCCATTTCACCCCAGAAGGACAAGAACTTGACGTGGCCTGAGAGTGAAGTAATTTCACCAAAAGAAAATGTTTCGGAGCTTAATTCGAAAGGAATTTTACCAACAATTTCATCTAAATTTTCTCCTTCTCATCATCTGCCCTTGACTACAATTCAGGATAATCATGCAGGTAATTTATCACTTAATTGGCTTTTACAAATTTGTTTGTATTGTTAGGTTAAGATTGACACGCGTATGTTAAGACGTTCAGGTAAAATAAGTAGTGGCTGTATGTTAACCAGTTGAACTGTTGCTTCCGCGATCATTCCACCATGAATTCGTGCTCATCATTATCATTTTTATTTGTAAAGTTACGGTAGTCAATTATTGCAATTTATTTTCACGAAAACGCACTTTTGTGAGTAAGAACGAAAGTAGATTATTGAATCCGATATAACAATACGTGATCTTCACTTCACAAAGGTATTTGGATCACAGAGCGAGTTTAAGTTTAAGCTTCACCTAGCTACAGTAAGTAATATGATTGTAGTGATGCTTTGTAGAATGGGCCCTTATGGTGTTTATCATTTTTCATGTTACACGATGCCTAATGTCTTCCTGATGAACTTTACAGTGATTGGCATAAAAATGTATTACGATGTAAAACAAGACTTGCACTCACAAACACTCGTGAGCATGACCTAAACATGAGCACATTTCTTATTACCTTACTTTTATTTGCGGTGTTGATTTCAGGTACTGTGCAAGAGACTGATGGGGCGGTTACTGAATCTCCTACTGGTTCTAAGTTGATGAGCACGGTCAGGGATGAACAAGGCCAGGGACGTGAACTAGAGTGTGGCAAAGGTTCTCCATCCGGACCGACCTTAGTCTCTTCAACAACTTCAAGTAGTATTCCTGTTGTAGTTGATGAATGCTCATTCCCAGATTTTAACTTGACTTTGTCACCATCGACCGAAGTCATGCCTGAGAAATTGCTTTACCCGGCTGAAGAAACAGCACAAACGAAATGCAGGTACGTTCAATTTCACGTATACATTATTGTTTACAATGATTTTTTACAATTTTAAGAGTTCGACTGATACAGTCACACTGGGACACAAGATTTTAACAACTATAATAATGAAAGCAGGAGTTATTGTAGTGTTTTTTTTTGTTGTATTGTTTTTGTATGTTTCTGTAACCTCTTATTCATGACGCTGAACTTCATGTAGGAATTCGCAGGTAGCATTATTCATGGAAAAATTAGACCATGCGTGTGAAATCAGTTTACAATTCACGTTCAGGCTATTGACATTCAATGGTTGTGCATCTCGCAACCTTTGCATGTCGAAAGAATTGGATGTGGTTTATTTACGCTTGAAACTCCTACGTGATTTGTAATCCGTGGAAATAAAATCCCAAGAATTTGAAAACCCTGTGTTTAGTAAATTTTGAAATAAGTTTAGTGGTTTTTATGACATTTACATGCAGATATCATGTTCTAATGTAATTATGGCATTATTGGGTACAGAGTGTTACTTGGTTATTGGAGTCATTCAATTTAGTTTCCGTCGTGTTGCATTCTATTTCGTTTGGCGTTGGAATCATTTAGATTTTAGGTTTTTATATTCTTTCCATTTGTTGCATATGGAGTCCCAATTACAAATTCCATTATTTCTGGTTTCTTTTTCATTGGACTGAAACTCTACTTTGTTGTTTTTGTAGCATGCTTCCCACAAGAGTGAAACAGTCCCACATTGGAGTGAATGATGAAGAACGCATTCAAACCAAAGAAAATCGTAACAGTATTGCAGAAACAATTGCGTCCTTACAATACAATGGGGAACTTAGTTGGAAAAAGCGTGTAGTGAAGCCTGATTTGGAAAAAGCTTGTACTTCTGTTGACCATCTCCATCCCGAAGGCGTAGAATTACGATCTAAAAAGGTAAATGAATGGTTTAATGCTCTTTCGTGAATATTTATTAACATTTATTGAAATTATATATAAACTACTACTATGATAATAGGAGGCTCATGGTGTGGCTGCTCGCCTATCTTTATTAGAAACCTCGCAGGAAACATGGCGAAAAAGGGTATCCGGTAGTGATGCTACTGACTTTACGGTCATGGGTAAATTGCAGAAAGCGGGAAAATTCTCTAAACCCCTGGAATTAAGTAGTCCTGTAATAGATAGAAAATCGAAGAAAACTAAGGTTTTAACCCCTTTGACATATACTAAGGCAAAGGATTCTGACGTCGAATCTCCAACTAATAGTGTTCACGATGTTACTGATTCAAAATTCGCTACAGTGTCTCAGAGATTTCAATTATCTGTGCGTTCTCAATCCTTATCTGGTATGCTAAACTTTTATATTATCATCATTAATAGTAATATTAAAAGTTATTGAACTGCTGCAAAATTTTCTTGCTTTGTTGGTTTCAGAACCATCCAGTGATTCAAACTCTGAAGACGAACGATTTGCAAAAACTCCTACAAGGAATAGCGAAATCTTTGCAGAATTCTTTCAGACTCTATCACCGGTGTCCCCGGATGAAACTGTTCTTGTTGACGAAGAATCTTTCACTGCAATTCAAATGGAGCAACGTCAATTACTTGGTCTACGAAAAAACGTGAAGCTCAATCGAAAACATGACCACGTAATAAATCCAGTTAAATCTCTTGCATCCCGTGTCAATGAATTTGAGCAAAACTATATGGAAGTAAATCCCGAGATTTCGGATCGTCAAAGAAAACGGCTTGTTCACCTTCAGAACCGTAAGTGCATGAGATGGAAAAGCTTCGTGGCGTGGATATTTTACTATTATTATAATTACTAATATTATAATGAGTATATTATAATGCAGTTGCCAAGAATAGTCATCTCTCTGTGGAAGCACTTGCCGGATTGGCGAGCAAAGAAGATTTTTCTTCTGTAAAGCTAAAAAAACCTGAAAACTGTTGGACGAAAGATTATCCACATCCTATGCTTTTGCTAGTTAAAGGCAAACGTCAAGTACAGACAAGACTCGTGCCGCCGATAGCTGAAAGCTTGAATTCAGGAGATACTTTTATTTTGGTTACAGCGGACAAGGTTGGTGCTTGTAATAATTAGATTAGTGTATAATTTAGACCCACAATAATGTGACGTGACATCATACTGATGACATTTTCTAGATATACCATTTTATTGGGGAATTTTCCAATCGAATGGAACGTTCAAAATCTGCCGATATCATCGCTCACATTGTAAAAAGAAAAGACCTTGGTTGTAGAGTGTCTTCGCTTAAACAAGTTGTCACATTGGAAGATCCTCCTATTGAATCTTCCGAATGGAAGAACTTTTTTGAATTATTGGGTGGTTTCGTAAAGCCCGCAGACGACAACCTTGGAGATGAATACGATGAATTCTATGAGTCTACTATGATTGATACTAATAGACTCTATGAAGTAAATGAAGATACACAAGAGCTTACTCCAGTATTAGATAATGGTGCCCCTAAGCATAGTATGCTTAAAGCCAGCAAGGTACAATCTCATACAATATTTTCTCACACGTTTCGTGTTGTTTCCTTGTATATTGCATCATATGAATTTGCTGTATTTTACCGCACAGGTTTTTGTGTTCGATTTTGGAACTGAAATGTATGTATGGTCCGGATCGAAAGCCAAACCTGCTTGTAAGAAACTTGGCTTTCAACTCGCACAGCAAATGTTTTATAGTTGTTCACATTTCCTGGAGGTAGACGAAGAGTTCCTTCCATTCGGAACAGCCAATATTTCTACGCGACCGAATTGGTGCTGGTTGAAAAAAGTTAATCAAAAAATGGAACCGATTTTATTTATTGAAAAGTTCTTTGACTGGCCTGATGAGGCCGGAAAACTTATTAAAACAAAGGGAATCTTAAATAAAGAGGTATTCAAACTTAAAAGCATTGTTCCTCTGCTTATGTTCAATAATAGATTGTCTTATAAAGTGTATGGTTTTTTT